>UCOK01018698.1:444-10610 GCA_900474325.1 Synergus umbraculus | reverse complement strand
GAGAGAGAGAGAGAGAGAGAGAGAGAGGGGGAGATGAAGGGAGAGCAAGTGATGATCCGAGTAAGCAAACAGAAGCGTCAAAGCTTGCGTCGACGTTATTGTCGCCTCGTACTCTCCGAACTATAGGAATGAATTCACTATCCGGAAAACGCATTCCCCTTGTTTGACTGACTCAGTCCCACATCTCGATTACATTTCGCTTCAGAAACTGGCTTTAACAGTCCACTGTTAATTAAAGACAGTTATTTCGATTCAGTTACGTTTCACTATACCACAGCAATTTTCTTCTCGAATTTCCTCCTTTCATCTTTTCTTAAAGTAAAGAGGAACAAATTCAATTACATTTCTCTAATTATAAAGACGACAATTTTACAAATCTTGAAATGATAGGAATCTCATAATTAAATTTATAAATTAATTATGAGATTAATCATTAATTAATTATTTAATTAATTATTTCAGGGTTTTACTTCCATTAGCATAATTTTCTCAAATTGTCTTAAATTCTAAGATCTATTTTCAGATTCAAAATGGAATTCAATTAAAATGTAATCAATTCTAATAAGTTTATATTTCAGAATGTTTCATTTAGATAATAAATATCAAGTCTAAAACCCGATTACTTGGAGTATATAAGATCAAGAATTGAGATCAAATTAGCAGTTTAGAGGATTAATTAAAATGAAGATTGCGAAACTTCAAAGTCCACATAAGCGTATTTGAAAAACGATAAATCAGACTAAGTCGGGCTTAAGCTTGGCTTAAATTTTATCTGAGGTAAGTTGCACCTGAGGTAGTTATAGTACAGGAAATATATTGCTGTAACAATGCCTCTTCTATGAAGATAAATAGAGTTAGGGAGTGAAAATTTATTTCCCATCAGAAAATATATCTCCCTAGCGATATCGCGTTTTATCGAATCTTCATCATTCACTCTTTCCTATTGGAACTATCAAGCAACGCAGTGCTTTGATTGGACATTGAACTCAAACAATCTTATGATTCAACTCAATTCTCGTTTTCTACTGGGTTTTTGCGAGGAACTTGGGGAAAGTAACAAATTCAACAAATTCTTGGTGGGACAGTCAGAACTCTTGTTCGTGAATGAGAATGAAGCGAAATTGAAGTTGGAGCATCAACTCGAGTTGCTAGAATCGCCAAGGGTAAACAGTGAAAAAAAAAGATGAACAGAGAGGAGACTAGGCTTAAATTTTATACAAAAAACAGGAAACAACTACTTACAGATAGAAACCTTCTGATAAGGGAACCTTTCCTCTCAAGAAGATAAAGTCTAGTTAAATTTATCTGGAAATCGCACCCTCGGGTTAAGAACCACAAAAAAGGAGTCTAATAGAAATCATTCATTATCTTTTATTACCCCAATTCCTATTTTCGAATGATTTAGAGCTTTTGTAATTTGAAAATATAATTTGAAAATAGAAAATTATTAAAGTAATCCTCATTCATGATGTTTCAAATTCATATTAGATTGCGCTAACATTTTGTGAAGATGCAAATCAAAAACAATCTGTAATTAATTTCTGAATAATCGAAGATCGAAGCTTCGCCACATGATCCAACTTAAAGGGGAGGTGTCACGTTTTCGTGTCTAGGCATAACTCTTCAATATTAACTCTAGTGCTACCAATTTCAGCTACAAGTATAGTGTATACACTTTGAGCAAAATTTCCACTAAAAATTTCATTCGGCAATATAGAATAGAATAGACTACAGCAATACAATAGAATCCATTTTCCAAATGAAAAGATATGTTTGTAGAATAGTTCAAATCATTCCGCAAGTAAAAATTCATACATGTTCCCGTTCGAAAAGGAGTTTTTTGTTTTATTTTTCCCGAGACTTTCTATCGTATCAACCTATCTCTGTGAAGTGACCGCGTGACCTTTTAATACTTGGCGGCTTTATGTCCTCGCTGACCGGAGGCAGACGAACGCTCCGATAATTTCATAACCCGCTAGCGAGAACAATGTCGCTTATATTCACGGGTCATGTAATACCCCGTCTTATTCGAGCTGGCAGAGTGCCAGAGGTTGTAAATCCAAAATTACCTGCGGAAAGTCGAGATTTCGTTTCTCTGGGGAGATTTTCATTGGGGTCACATACCCCCATGTTGGAAGGGTGCAAGTGTGTCCAAAGTCTGTTCTATAGAATGACAGTGTTGGTTCTTCTACTAGTCGTAGTAGATTTTAGGAAGTGCTCATTTTCGCACGAGAGAATAGGAGAAAGATGCACATTGCACTGGAAAGGAAGAGAGATGGTAAGGGGTAGTGAGATAGGAAAAGAGAGATAGAAAATGAAAGAAAAGGGAAGAATGAGAGACAAAAGGACCAAGCGACGGGCCAATGGGGGTCAAAATGGAAATGGTAACGACTGACCTGGGTCACCGCAAAGCGAGTCTCTCTAAGCATGAAGAAGGGTGGCATAGGAGTTTCAGGGAACACAAGAGAGAAAACAAGACATATATAGAGAAAGAGAACTAAAGACCAAGCTTGTGTTTGAGTTGAATTCGCGAGTTGAATTCCCTCAGAAACCAGGAAGTGCAATGTGCCTTAGTCCTACTCTACAAAGACCAGCCAGAGGGTGTTCAAAAGGAAGACAAGAAAGGTCGAGGGCTGATATTAGAGAGTGGATACAGTTCTCGAACGATACACCCAAAGCAGAAATTTCAGCTTCCAATAATTTTCTATACTGGACCACACAAACTTAGAATAAAGGACAGTCCATTCACTGAGAGAGTAGATTATATACAAGTTCCAAATGAATTTGTTTCAATAAAAGTTATCATTTCTGAATATGAATACTCAGTGAATGTACTGCATTAGTTTTATACTCACAGAGGCGTTGTATAAGCATTGATGCAAAGCAACTCACCTGGAACAAAGAAAAAAGAAATGTTGGTTAGATATGTCTTTTTGTAATCCTTTAAAAAATGAGGTTTTTAATTAAATCTGTATTTTCTAAGAATGAGAAGATTGAATTTAAAATATTTTTTGTGAAATAGAGTTTTTAATGTTGGATTCGAACCAATAAAGTGTGTAGAGCATATGTGGTCTAACAATCTATCGTTGCTATAATGACCTTCCGTTTTATGCGCGATCAATCACTGAACTTTACAGTAGCATGATTGATCGCCCCTTACGCTGTGATCTATGCAAATTTATATTAGAAAAGTGTCATATGCTGCATGTGAATTTAGCGATCAGAGAACTTCAGCACTAACAAGAGTTGGAAAGTTATGAGGACAATCCATAATAGAGTGAAGAGTGGATAAACTCTATTTCACATAATAATACACATTATTCACATTTTCTGGGATTTCAAGGTACACGGAAAAAAATGTATATATGTGACAACCAGAGAAATCGTAAAATATGGTACAACTACAATTTGTGGTTTCCACTACCACGATTGTGATTGCCACACCCACAACTATTATGTCACAACTATTTCATATAATAGATGCCATATACTGGGCATAATATTTGTGGTTGTGGCAACTACAATCGTGGTAGTGAAAACCATGAATTGTAGTTGTACCATATTTTACTATTTCTCTGGTTGTCACATCCATACAGTTTTTTTCAGTGTACTTTAAAGATTTCAAAAAGAAATTTCACAGAATTTTACAGGAATACACTAGAATGATTAAAAATTTCGAAAAATAATTTCTATATTAATTCCTATACACTAATTAGTGTATAGGATATTAATATGTCAGACTAAAAATATCTTGAATCATAAACTTAAAACTTCCCGCTTTAAAATTCCAAAGAATTGAAGAATTTTCTATGGCAACCGTTTATTTAACCAAAACGAAACAATATCGAAACTGTATTATTATACAGTATCGATTTCCCTTCTTTACATTGGAAGAAGGACTGCTCAATATCACTTCAGAAAATATATCTAGAAAGAGTATTTGAAAACAAAGTATTTTAGGTTCCAAAGAAGAGTTTTCATTTCCTCCTTCGCCAGCGGGTTTGCAAAGCTTTCAGCGTGGCTACGCCTCTTCCGGTGCCTATACTTAAGGCCTTCTTATTCTACAATTTGTTGTCCCAAGGAGCACTGTACTCAAGTTGGAAATGGAAAAATCTTCGCTGGCGGAAATGCGTGCAGACGATGGTAAATAGATACATGCTTCTCTCCGCGAGTGCAGAAGCTAGTTCGCGAGATGGCTCAACTCGCTAAGCTACCGGTTCTTATAGCACACAAGAGAAGTATATCTCGTGGGAGGAAACGCAGAGGAATCGGAAATAGAACGTTCTCTCAATTCAACGTAAGGTGGCATCTAGAATGCCAGGATATTGCTCTCAGAATGGGAAAAGTGGGAGAGGGCCGGTGCATCGACTAACTGTAGGCTCGAAGAAGATGAAAGGACTGAAATCCTCTAAGCCTTCTCCTTTCTCCTCGTTTTTTCTCTCTTACTTCTACCTCTTTTTTACTCTTATTTCCAATTTTTCTTCATCTTATTGGGTTTCCCCTCCTCGCGACACTCTTTTCTCGAGCTTACTTCGCAACATCCACCCTATATCATATATCCTCGCGTAAATATATGTTTCACTTATATCCGTGCCTTGGGCAAAAATCTTTTCCATATAGAGTTCTAAAGTTCGCGAAAATTTTCAACCCCAACTATTCTCCAGAACATTATCGAGAAATTCTTGCATTTCTTCTGGGAATAATGGTCATTAAATAATTGTATCTCGCGTTGGATATACCGTTAATTTTATTATTTATAAACGACCTTCTTTATTTCTTAATGCACTTTTCTGACCATAAACACTGTCCAAAAGAAATTTGTCATATGAGTTGAAATTTGAGAAACTTTTCTCCACTTTGTGAAACTCCCAAAAGTTTTTAATATAAATTCATAATTACACTGAAAAAAATGTTTGGTGCGGACAAAAATTTTTTGGTTGTGCCAACCAAATCTTGGTTCTTTCAACAAACTTTTTGTTGAACAAAGAAAATTCATTTGAACCAACAAAATCTCAGTCAGTCTCAGTTTTAGTTGAATTAACAAAAATTTGGTTGGCACAACCACAAATTTTTCTCCACACCAAACATTTTTCTCAGTGCAGTGAAATAAAAATTTATAAATATTGTAAGTATCTGTTTCATAAAAAATAATTAAGAAAGCTGTTAACTTTGAGAAGGAAATTTGAAGAGTAAATTTATAGAATCTTGTTAATTTTTAATTAAAACTACTAAAGAAGTTTTCGAATATAATTATATCACAAGTACATGATCATGTATAATAGTTCGAGACACACATGAACAAGTGTGCTTGAGTTCAAACACAAAGTTTCACATACTTCATGTAATTAATGACCCTAACATTAACACGAGTTACGCGACATTTATTAATGACCTATTCTACACGTATGTCACGTACCTTTTTGAACTTTGTCCTTTACAAAACAATATTAATTGTTTTTACATTTTCATTGTATATATTAAAGATCATAAGTTTGAAGCATTGATGAGTCTGTTTAAAATGTTTTTGACACCAAATAGTTTCTAGAATTATTTCTCAAAGGTTTTGAGCTGTAAAAATAAATATAGTTTAGGCTGTCGATTCAATATTTATTTGCAGGTATAATCTTGGATTGGTGTTACGTGCAGGTGCTTAAATTGTACTTCGAAACGATAAATGTTACGCGTGTGCCACCACAAATGCATTTCAGTTGACGGCAAGTAGGACGTATGCGTTCGTCGGCAGATATATCCGGAAACGGCGTAATTACCTTAAGTATCGTAAATACTCTACAACCGCGTATGTTTCCGCATTGGATCGATTCGCTATTCAGGCAGATAGTACCAATACAAACAAATCCGACAGTGAGAGATACTTTGAAGTATTTTTTAAATCTGAATTGAATGCAACTCAACGGTATGATGACTCGTTTCATGATACGAATAAAGCTGAGTGTGTTTCAAACAAGCGGATGGCCAGCATATAGAGAGTGAACCAATATTAATTATGGACTGATTTGATTAGATATATCACATCATAAATTTCATGTTAATAATCTCAACAATTCCTCGAATATTCACACTATTTTCAGAGGTGAAAAATAATAATATATGTGATTTATGATTATAAGATTATATTAAGTTCGACATCTAATAATTTATAAACCAAATATCGAAAATTAAACTCACGGAGTAATTATCTTGATATTCGGATATATTAATGATTTCGAAATTACAATACATTTGCTGATTATATATTCATCTCTGCAGTAATTAATTAAGAATCAATATCACTTATAACTTCTCTAATTGAAGAATCAATTAAAACTGAACAGTGGTTCCTACCTAAGTAATTAAGACCCTTATATTGTAATTAAAACAGATTAATTAAAGTTTCAATACAGGTATCGAATAATTGAGGAAATAATTTCATAAATCGCCACATATCTACACTGAGAAACTCTGTGTTAGAAAAATTACTAATTCGATAGTAAGTAGGGGAAAAATCCCAAAATTGAGACATTTTAATATAGAAAAAAATAAATTTTACTATTTAAATACGAAAAATTACTGTTTAAATAGTAAAATTTATTATTTTCTGTATTAAAATGTCTCAATTTTGGGATTTTGCCCCTACTTGCTATCGATATTAGTAATTTTTCTAAAATAGAGTTTCTCAGTGTATCTTCCTATTTTTATGTTCGCGTCAGTCATTGTTATTATATACACCTTGCAATGCCTGTATTCTGATGAAAAACTCGGATTTTGTATAATATGATGCGCATAGATTTCATGATAAATATACCAATAAATTTGATATTTTCAATAAAAGTGAAGGACTGATGCAAAACTTTCAACTCCCTCTTTTTCATTCTTTCTCGTTCCCCGCAATTCTTTTCATCGATGCATAAAGCCTCAGGGGAAGTTCGATAAACTTGGCTTACTAAACTTGCAGATGTAACGTCTTCGGCATAGAAAAGAGCGAGCGAAAAGCTTAAAGATTTTCAGGCAAGACATATGAGATATTTTCTTGAAATATGTCAGTCCGGACTCACGTGACTTCATATATCAAGTACTATTGATCTCGGGAAATAAAATTGGTTCATCAACTTTAAAGTCTTACTTGTTAGTATATTATAAAGTCGACTGAAACTAAATTGAAAGAGTGACTAAAAGTCTCCTTATAGGCAATCCGAATACAAAAATTCCGACTTTCTCGCCTTATACGTTTTTTGCCGAAAAGAGCGTCTGCGTCATAGAAATTTGAGAGTCGAGTAGGAGATGGTGGTGAAAATAATTGGCCACTAACGAGGCACTCGAAATTGTCTACAAGAGGTGAAGAAAGGTGAGATCTCAAGAATGAGAAAAGAGGGGAATGAGAAAAATGGAGGATGAGAAAAATGGAGGATGGGAAGAAAGAGGGCAGGTTTTTAGGGTGCAAGGACGACCCTTTTCTCGGTAAGGTTTCTGACTAACTGGTGCAGATAATGGAAAACTCTTGTAGCCCTTATTTCCTCGGAACCATGCCCCCAACTTCCATGCCTCTTCTTGAATAACTCCGGCGTATTAAAGAGTTTCCAGGTGCTTAATGGTCGACGCCTCCCCACCCGATTACGGGACCAGATGTAGATAATAATACGATCGGATGAAGACAAAAACCATCCGCATTTAACCGAGAAAAACGGGCATTACCCTTTCTCTATATATGTACTACTAACCGCACCATTTTTCGGTCTTTTATTCGTGTTTCCTTCTCGAATTTCCTCTCGCTAACTCCTCGTTATTTTCTGTAGTAACCTACTACCATAAAACAAAGGATTGGATACAATACAACTTTCTAGTCCGATGTAATTTTAGATCGAAGAATTTACCATGGAACACAAATTGAAATAGTTTATGGCTTTGGTGAATTCGAGGCGAGAACTAGCCTTTGATGTAGTTTAGATTAGAGGTTACTTTCAATAGAGAAATAATACAATTTTAAAGAGTAGCTACTAACAACTACATTCGACTCCGGGTGACGGTAATTTAGCTGAATTAAAAAAGCCGACTTTTATCGTTATCTCGAGGAATGAATACGAGTGAGGGAAAATCAGTGGGACTACAGAGCGAAATAATATCTACACTGAGAGACTCTATTTTAGAAAAATTACTATTATCTATAGCAAGTAAGGTCAAAATCCGAAATTGAGACATTTTAATACAGAAAATAATAAATTTTAATATTTCAATAGTAATTTTTCCTATTTAAATAGTAAAATTTATTATTTTCTGTATTAAAATGTCTCAATTTTGGGATTTTTCCCCTACTTACTATCGAATTAGTAATTTTTCTAACACAGAGTTTCTCAGTGTAATTATACTACTCTCTAAATCTGAATTAGTGAAAAGTAGGTCACTGATTTACTTTAGTGAAAAATTCTATTAATTGTTAGTCATTTTTGACTAAAACTTTAATGAAAAGTTGAAAACTTACTAATTGAAATAGTGAAATACAACTAATAATTAGTGAAAATTTTCACTAAAGTAAATTAGTGACCTACTTTTCACTAATTCAGATTTAGAGAGTATTTCTTAAGCAAAATGATGAAATTTAAATTTAATGTATATATTATCATCTAAGTAATATTTTATTTTAGTATCAATGCCGGAAAAGTTAAACCTGAAAGACAGCTTTACCCTAGATTTACAATTTTACAAGTGTTACTTCGCTTTATAGTAGCTAAGTATTTTCATAATCCAGTAAAAGTACTACTTTCAAAATATGAGTTTTTAAAGTCTCTATTCTATATTCAGGCCCTTTAAGACTGATTCCTTTGAAACATTTTCGAATTCCGAGAGTGAATTTGAAAGCATTTGAAGCATATACGTATTTGAATACCTTCAGGGTTTTTATAATTTAAGAGAGCTTTTAAATTTTCCAAAAAGCAGACAGCCTTTGAAGAACTTTTTAAAAGAAGCAGAGTGTGCAATGAGATGAAATGCAGTTCATTTAAATTTTCCATAATGTAAGAAAAAGGGCTTGGATTCACATATGCTTGTTGACGTAAAGTAAAATTTTAAGAAAATTAATTAAAAATCCCTCTTATTTTGGGTTACCAAGACTTCAAGAAGTTAAAAATTCATCATTTTTTTTCGAAAAAATATATAACTTTATTCTGCAAAGTTGAAGTCAAGCGTAACAAACGTGAAGTGTCTCACGGTCCCTTGACACAACAAAAGAGAGGGTTTGGTCTTGAGTTTTGTGCCCGCGGGTTTTCAGAAAGTCGAGAACTCAACATGGGGATGAGCCGGAGGAAAAATGGCGTGTCGCCATAGTCTCGAGGGATTGGCAAGACGGTAACGTGAGTATGCCCCAACCGCTCATTAACAACCCTTATTTCATTAGGTACCGTCTTTCTCTCTCGACACACCCTTTATATCCTTTTTTTTTTTTTATTCTTCTTGCCAAGTCTCTTTATTTATCCCTTATCTATCCCCGTCTCTTCTACCATTTCTCTCACTCTCTTCCACCCTCTTCACAACTTCCCGACTGTAAATCGTTAGGGGTATATATTTTTCAGAAGAAGAGAGTGAGAGAGTGCAAGAGTGGAAGAATGAAAGAGAAGATGAAAGAGAGAATGAGAGGCACGAGATGTCTGATTTATTTCCTGCCGGCAGCCAACTAATTTCGCCCGTTTGTCTCGCTAATTATTCGCGGCTCAGAGCTTCCTAAATAAAATCAACTGCCGACAAAAGAAGATTTGGTTCGTAAAGCCATCACAGAGAGGACAAAATAGTGTAATGATTTCGCTAGTACAGCAGCTTCCACCATTATGTTGTATAATTTCATTGCTTTCGCATGAATGTATTCAAGTTCAGTATGAATTAGTGCAAATGTAGAAATTGCATACTCGCATTCAGATATTAGAATATGGAACTCTATTCAAAGTTATATATGAAAATAGCATCTCAAATTCATTTTGTTTAATTATATAATATTATCAAGTTATGCGATTCATTCACTACTCTCTAAAACTGAATCAGTCAAATTCCCGTGCAGAAATTGCCCCATTTTGCCCCATTTAAAATAGGGTTCTGACAAGGCCCTGGTCAGTTTTTCTATTCTGAATAAAATGAAATAAATTATAATAAGGTGCTAATCGGGCAGCATATTAGGACTATGTGTA
>UCOK01018692.1:16588-34273 GCA_900474325.1 Synergus umbraculus | reverse complement strand
ACCATTATGTATACCATTATATTTACCATTAGACTAATAGTAAATTGGCGACCCTGCGAAACAGCTGACAGGTCCAGTAACTAGTCAAGTAACTAGTACAGATCTAGTACGCGATTTATCAAACTTATTTTTCTACACGATTTTCATAGGTGCTCGGGTTTTGCAGTGCATAGCGAGATTCGCAAAATTTTTCTGAGTGAGTGAAGCACCCTTGGAATGAAGTTTTGTGCCTTTTTTGCTCGGACAGGGACTTGGCAAAATGTAAGTACTGTTTACCCGCACCCCTCAAACCGCGTCTCATCACTTGTAAAAATTCACTTTTTAGCTAAAAAAATTTCTTTTTGCAGAAAATAAACAGATAGCTCCTGTCGTACAACCAAACGATAGTCGATTAAAAAAACGACACTTCAAACACATCATTTTTGCGACCTCAAACACCGCGTATTGGTAAGATGTGGACACAATGGCGGATTTTAAGGCATTCCACAGATTTTGCTATTTTTCTGTGTTTGTTTACATGTTTTCGTCAAATGCTGCAACAGGCTTAAGCGTGGAAGAGATAGATATGACCGGATACGGGGATACAATGGTGGATAGAAAGGAATAGTGTTTTGAGGAGGCAAAATGGATACTTGGATTTCTGTCTTTTTGTCTCCAAATTTCTATGTCTTTCTATCTATTTACTTCAAAATCAAAATTCAATACTTGACAATACCGTATGTACATGAAATTTTGTTCACCTCTTATATCGTTATTCTTTGTAGGCGAATTGGCAACTGAACGCCGGGCAACATCTTGAAAAGTGATAGGGGAATAAATCCTCCTCTCTTCAGGTAACAATCCAGGAGATCCCTGAGGTGTGGAAGATATCCTGGAATTTCTACTAGTGGGCACATCGACGCAGTTCTTCTCTATTTCCGTGACGCTGATAGACGTACGTTTTTCAATAGCTCTACTATGCCACTGTGGAGGTTGCTGGATCGAAATTCCTTTTGTCATTAGGGACCTAGATTCTCTCTTTCCCAGCCAGTAGGTCTTCATCGTTCCTAAAATTTTAGTTCCAAAATCAAATTTTACAATACAATTTTATAATCAGCCTGCTTGATTAGAAATTAATTGACCAAAAAATATCTTAAGATTTTCCTTATACCTTTCCCCTTCACTTGTATTTCTCCACGTTCCTTAACTCCATAGGAAGGAGACAAAAGTTCTTTAGTAGACTGTGAGATGTGAATTTGCATAGCTTCACTTGTAGCCTCCATTCTGGAAGCAGTGTTTACTGAATCACCGAAAAGGCAATAACGAGGCATTTTCAGACCGACAATGCCAGCAACAACAGCGCCACTATGAATCCCAATTCTTATTTGAAGATGTTCACCTAAAAGAGAAGATTTTTTATTATTTGAGAAGTTATAAAAGAAAATCAATTTTACTAAAATTCTAAAAGTACACAAGAATTGTAAAATTAAATATTTTGGACATAAATGCACAGCGAAAAATGTTTGTTTCGGTCAACAAAACTTTTTTTTGCTATAGAAGCAACAAAAATTTTTTGTTTGTGCTAACCAAATTTTTTTTGAACCAACCAAAGTTTCGTTAATTCAACCAAAATGAATTTTCTTGGTTCAAAAAAAGGTTTGTTAAAAGAACCAATATTTGGATGGCACAACTAATTGCCAAAACCAAACAATTTTTGTTGCTTCTATAGCAACAAGAAGTCCGAACCAAACAGTTTTCTCAGGGTGGATCATTTTGGAACGATAAAATTCTAGGTCTTGAAATTAGGGGAAATATAATGATTTTTTTTGTACTTAGGGGACGATTTTGGGGGTGAACTTTGTGTGGCAAGGGGTTGAAACTGTTTTTTTTCTTTTAACATCAAATGGAACCATTTAACGTATTCAGATTTTAGGTCGCGAGGTTAGGGGATTTATGATTTTTTGTGCTTAGGTGTTGATTTTGAGGGTGAACCTTTGGGGTTAGGTGGATGAAACTATTTTGAATTGCTTTGGACATTAAATTGAACTATTTAAAAGAATAAAATTTTAGGTTTCGAAGTTAGGGGAATTCGTATAATTTTTTGGTACTTAAGGGATGATTTGGGGGTGATCTTAGTGTGGTAGGGGGTTGAAACTGTTTTTTGTGTCTTTTGACATTGAATGAAACCATTTAGCGCAATCAGAAGTTAGTTCTCGTTCTAAATTTTTACAAAGAAGTAACTTTTCGTAGATGTAAACTAAAAAAGTTCAGTTTCATAAACAATTATATATTTTATGAATCCAGTAAAACAAAATATTCTTATGCTCTTTATCAATACTATCATTCATACCTGTTGATCGATCTTTTAGATCAGTTATCGCTTCGACCATATCAAGAGCCATGTCGCATACACGATCAGCATGATCGTCTTCCTTAACCGGGGCTCCGGATACCACCATGTATGCATCGCCGATTGTCTCCACCTGTAATTAAAGTTTTACTGAATAACATGATAAATTATTAGGTGTATAACTTAATTTTCGTCAAGTAGGAAGTTCTATTTAAAACTTAAATATTTCTACCCTCTTTTGCGGTTTTTATATATTAAAAATACATATATGTGAAACAATACATAAAAGCTATATAACTTCAGAAAACAGGAGTATACTCAATGAAGTCTGATACCTAAGTAGCACATTCGGCACTACCCTGATGGAAGTAAAGAGATAGAAAGAGATAGAATTTTTATCTCTTCCAATCTCTAAGATAGAAAGAGATAAAAATCGTTTATCTCTACCTATCACTGGTCTACCTCCATTTATCTCTTTCTACTCCCATTCCAATCCACACCCACGCCTATCCCTTTAAGGCTGATGGAATTTGAAAATTTCTCATGTAGAAAAACTCAGATCCCAGACAGTAATTCGAGTATACCTACTTGCAATATGCATGGAAGTCGAAATTATTAGAAGAATAATACAATTCCACAATAAACGCACTTTTTAAAGGGTTTTAATCTGTTCTTTTTCTTTTTTTTATTGATTTTTATTGTGTAGGGTGTCTCCCGACACCCACTGTTTTAAGACGCTTGTTGCGCGTCTGTCTAATTCTGTCAACTTTTCATGTGGACTTGAATTTTTCAAGCCAAAGGCAAAAGAGAGAAAATTTATGGGTTTTATATGGAAAAAAATAGAGAGAAGAAATGAATAAGGAGCGCTTGATTATCAGTTTTTCGAATACTTATTTTTGTAGTACCAAAATAGCGTTTAATTATTTCCTATCAGAAACGGCGGACATTTTGACTTCCATGATGGAAGAAACTAAATATTGATTCCTGCTAGAGATATTCTGCAATTGACTGTAATCTGGCGCGCGATTCAAAATCGAGTTAAATTGACCAATGGGAGAATTTCTCTAGCAGGAAACCAACACGTGCTGCGCGCGCAGCACCTTTATGACTGCAAGATTTCAGGAGGTATTTGATTTAACTGTATGTTCGATGCGTCTGTGTGAAGATATTAGGGACTAGCATGTATCACATGATACTTCTCTGTCTGATCACAGATATATCTATTATTCTCTGACATCCGACGGACATGATCCCTAGATATATAGGAATCCGAGAGCAACGAACTGTTTAGAGGCACCATTAGGTGACCTCTCGAGGAATTGCCGAAGACGATTATGTGCGTCGAAGAAATAGAATTTGCAATGGACGTTGTTCATGGAACTATGTGCTCAAAGCTTATGAAAAAAATTGTCCATATTGTGTTAAAAAAGTGAACAGGGATGCTCCCTGGTGGAATATTAGGCTAGTAGCTCTTAGGAAGGATACTAGAAGAACCTTAAATTAAGAGGCAACTCATCATGCTAGCTGAGGGTATTGGTTTTTCCATCGGGTAACATGACGGAGATTCGATACTAAGGAAGTTCATTTTTCGGGATCGATACTAGATGAAACGCCGGAGTAATAAACCTATGAGTTATACTCCTCACGCAATTCTGGTGAAATTACCAGGGGTGAACACTGCAGAGATGCATGTCGAATAGTTACGTACTCAAAAATTGAATGGGTGGTTAAACAATTTGACCCCTTTAAAACTGTCGGGGACAGTGAGATTTTTCTTGATATGGGCTTTAACGCCTTAAATTTCTCCTTCTCTGTCTCTTTCTACTTCTTATCCATCTCCATCTAACTCTTGCAATCTCTTTAAATAAATAAAATTTAAATAAAATCTCTTTATTTAAAATAATTCTATTCTGAATAAGTGAGTATAGAATTATCTAAGAATGTACCAATTTTTCTTGATACCTAAGAATACCTTGTAGACGCGATTTCGTTCCGTTAATGTGTCGAAAAGAGAGTACATGCCATTCAACATCGACACTACTTCCATTGGTGTTATCCGGCTGCATATTTCGGTGAAGGTGACGACGTCAGAAAAGAGTATTGAAACGCTGTCAAACATCTGGACAAACAGTCAAATGAAAAAATAAAATAAATAAACGAATAAATAAGAAATAGCTTCTAAAAGCTTAGGCAATAGGGTGGTTCTTATTTTATAGGACAATATTTTTTTCATTTTTTAAATTAATTATAAAATTAGAATATTTATATTTAGAATACTTAGGTTACCTCACAAGTATCAATAGGACTTTCGCCATTTCTTAACCGATCTGCAACTTGTTTTGGTATCATTTGATATAAAAGTTCATCTGTTCTTCGCATTTCCTCATCCAGTTTTCGCATCGACTCTTCCAATTTTTTACTCTTCAGTTGCTCCTGATCCAAAGCCAATTTCAATTCTACGGATTGTTGAGTTCCAGCCAACATTAAATCTCTACGAAAATACAGAAAGTCTTTCATTTTGCATATCATTTTGCCTATAGAATTAAATCATATTACGGAAAAGAAAAGTATAAGATAGTGACATATTATGCATAATACAATTTAAATAAGAAATGAAACCGGAAAATTTCTTATGATTAAAACAGAAGAGATCCTCTTTTCTCTATTGCAGGGTAAAAATAGAATTTGATTTATAGTTTACAGACAGCAAAACAGATTCGAATCAGGAAAACAAAAACTGTTATTATATGTGTAGGAGAGGTAAATTAAAAAAAATGTCCTTTATATAGAAATAAAATAATCTTTACCTACTAAAGTCGTGCATCGAGAGATCATTGATGTAAAGTCCAGTAGCTATTAAAGCATTAAGATCAGGCATAACTGGTGTGCCGAGATACATCATCATTTTCCAATTGTCCATGTAAATCATCTGACCTTAAAATTCAATTATTTGATGTATATTAGTCCTTCATTCTCATTATTATATTTCTTCTTTCTATCAGAGCCTAAAATGTTTTAAATTTTTATCTACACATTTCTTGCAACAAACAACCTTAATTATTACCTTTTAATCTTAATGTTTTATCATCATTTGAATCTTGTTCATCGCTCATAATGTGATTATTTGTCCTATCCGATGGTCTCTCGGTCAAAACTGGTTCAACCGAAACCAGTTCGAATATGTTGTTTGTTCTATTCAATATCTAAAAACATTTTCCTAGCGAATTAATCTCTTTGAAGACAATTTTATTCATAAAAATCAACTCCTGGGAAAACTCATCTTACCGAGTGAAACTTGAATGCTATTAGTGGTCTCACCAAGTCGAACCAGTGGGTAATTTTCTTGCCAAGTAGGTCGGGCAGAATAACCATTAACGAGTTACCGATGCTTCTCACGACCATATCCGATCTGGAATCGAACGAGGAAAATGATAGTTTAGTGAAATCGACTTAAAAATAGCTTTATTTAAATGGAAGGTGTAATTGAAAACTGGATTGATCTCTATACTTAGTAAAGAGGCTCTAGAAATTGCATATCCCTGGCGAAAGTTTCGGATAAAAAAATATATCCGTCTGGATCTATTTTATTACGAAGTCTGTATCTGATCTAATCTAAAGTAAAAAAAAAAAAAAAACTCCTATCCACATCAATCCGAATCAAATCGAAATCAAAACAAAAATTCCTACCTGAATTAATTCGAGTCAATCATGGAAAAAACTGTTATGGTTGTGACAACCACATAAATAGTAAAATATGGTACACCTACAATTTATGGTTGCCACAACCACGGTTGTGGTTATCACATCCACAAATATTTTGTGACAGTAACCACAGATATGTGACAACTATTATTAAATAGTTGCTGCCACATAGCTGTGGTTGTTGTCACATAATTCTATCGTTGTGACAAACACAATCGTAGTTGTGGCTACCGCAAATTATTTGTTGTACTATATTTTACTATTTCTGTGGTTGTCACAACTATCGAGTTTTTTCGGTGATCTAAAATCAAAACAATAATTTCGATACAAATCAATCCCCTAAATCAATTCTAAAATAATATTTATTATAAAGTAAAATGTAAGAAATCGAATTTTGAGATTGAAACTTGAATCCAAAAACCCTGTTTATTAGTAATTAATTTTTTAACATAATTAAAATAAACTTTAATGTTTTATACGTACCCAAAGACTACACAAAAGGGAAAAATCTCGAATAAGACAGAAGCTCCTATTGGCAGGTGCTTTTCTTCGCGTGTCATGGCAAGAGAGGCGAACGTGAAAGCTCGATTGTCAAAAGTCAGTTGGAAAGTAACGTGGACAGTATCGAAAAGAACTTCTTCTCGGACGAGTTCGATTTTTAATTCTTTGTGGTAAAAATGTTTAGCAACCTCTCTAATCTGGCCCATTGTGTAGTATACAAAGCCTCGACGTTTGCTTCTGTAATGTAGAGTTAAACCTAAAACCAGAAAATATTTAATGATTCGTTTCGCGGGATTAAATTATGTAGTATGTTTGCATTGATTTTAAGTTATTTTCAACGAATTTAGAAAATCTCAAATACTGGAACTACTGAAAAAAAATCACTGAGATGCAGTGGAATTTGAGTAAGATTAATAAATGAAATTTTTTTTGTTTTTTTTTTTCTTTGTAAATTGGAAATTTAAAAAGAGGATTTTCACCTTGTCGAGTCTCGTTCTCGCAAATAAAAGAAGGTGCTCTCATCCGAGGATATGAGAATTTAAGATATTCATGGAGATTGTCAAGTCCGTTCAAGAAATCCCTAACATGACGACCAAGGACCGAAAGAACTCGATCATACCCATATTGACTGACGAAACCTACAAAATGCACACCCATTTGATCGAAAAATTCTTTCTCCGTTATTCCAAGTACCTGAAAGTTAAAAAATTTATTAATATTCGAAATTCCTATATCTCATTTCGGTTCAATTATTTCATTTAAAAAAACTAGTTATTTGCAATTAATTGTGGACGCAGGATGACCTTAACTATATACATGTATAATGGAATATACTCCTAAACCTTAGGGATAGAAAAAGATAAGCATTTCTATAACAAAGAAGACAGAATATTTAGGGATGGAGAGGAATTAAAATGTTGTCTACGT
The DNA here is from genome assembly GCA_900474325.1 of Synergus umbraculus. Taxonomy (NCBI): domain Eukaryota; kingdom Metazoa; phylum Arthropoda; class Insecta; order Hymenoptera; family Cynipidae; genus Synergus; species Synergus umbraculus. The sequence goes on along the minus strand of UCOK01018692.1, from coordinate 26,814 downwards.
AGAGACAGATTAAGAGATGGATATTACCAAACACAGGGATAGACTGAGGGATAGGAAGGAATAGATAGTATCACCACCGGACACGGGGAAAGTTACCAATATTTTGAATGCAAGATTTGAAACTTTCTTACATTATTGATATGAAATATTGATAACTTTTGGACAATCAATAGAAAAATTTTACTGGTCATTTTCAATAGGTACACATCGACTACTTTCAATTTTTGGAAGTATGGGGCTGTTTTTAGGTGACAATAGAATAAGTTATCATCACTCTGTTGGAAGTAAAAAGATAAAAAAAAGGATAGAAATTTATGGATAGAAAAGGATCAAGATTTTCTATCCCTCCCAAGTGTACACTTTGCATCCACCAAACTTTCTATCTTTGGGTTTATGTTTTCTATCTTTGTGTTTAAACGATGGCATTTTCATTAGGCTCTATCTTTTCCTATCTCTTTCTATCCTTCCCAAAAAATTTGCATCTCTTCTATCCATTTTCTCTATCTTTTTCTATTTTACAGTCTATCTCTTCCAAAAAAAGTTTGTATACCCTAGCGAAAGCTTTGGATTAAAATTCATTCCAAATCAATTCGAATCATTCCAGTATTTGTATCCGAATCAAACATTCCGATCTAATCCGAAGAAAGTTTTCAATACAAATTGATCCGAAACCCATTCAAAAGCAATCCGAACCTTTATTCCGAATAAATCCGCTAATCCGATTTAATGAAAATTAATCCGAATAAATCCGGTCAATCCGAATAAATCTGAACTTTCAATCTGAATGAATCCGGTCAATGCGGTCAATCAGTACTTTCAATCCGAGTGAATCCGAATTAATCCGTGCTATCCGAATCATTCTGAATGATTCCGAAAAATTTGGATAAATTTGGATTCATTCAGATTGAGCGAATTTATTCGAATTGAATTTTTTTATGAATTCTGATTTATTCGAATTGGCGGATTCATTCGGATTGATTCAAATAAAAGATTCGGATTTCTTTTAAATGGGTTTCGAATTAATTCGGATTGAAAACTTCTTTCGGATTAAATTGGAATGAAACTGATTTGTTCGGATACAAATTCCGGAATAATTCGAATTGATTCGAAATGATTTTTAATCTGAAGCTTTCGTTTGGAATATCTTCCTATCTCCCATTTTCAAATTTTTTCTATCCTTAGTTTTAAACTTATTAATTTTCAAATTTTTAAAATGCATAATAATATTTTAGATACAATATTTTGTGCATAAATATTATTATAATCTTACCGCTAACACTTGTAACCTCTTATGCCTATAACTTATCATATTCCTTGAGTTTAGTACGTCTTTTTATTTTATTATTTACTTGCACTAATTTGGTTCTACTCTTAATTTAATTCTTAATCTTTTTATAAAATCTGCTGTTCTCTGACTCATAGATATTACTTATAATCATAATTAAAATGTATTTTATAGTTGGATGATTGTAAATTTTAAAAGAAATACAAATTGCGAAAAGTCGATACACAAAAGCGTTGAAATTATTAGGAAGATAGCAATAGAAAAATATATATGGTATAAAAAGATTGAAATGATTGTACAAGATAGATATGGATAGAAGAATAAGGATTGAAAATGATGGGGTTGGTAGTATACTTCGAGAAAGATAAAACAGTATTAAAGTGATTTAATACAAAAATATAGTGAGCTTTTTAACTTGAGATATCGAAATATCTCAAAAAATACGCATCCTACGTGAAAAATGTCCCTAATAAAAACTGGGGTAGGATACATTTTTTTGAAATCGTTCTTCCCCCTCGACAATAAAAAGTTTTTATTAGGGACATTTTTCACGTAGAATGCGTATTTTTTGAGATATTTCAAGTTAAAAATTTTCAAGATGTTTCAAGTTAAAAAAAACTCACCCTATATATAGATAGAAAGATGAAACTTGAAATGGATTGTAGACTTGATAGTATACGTCAAAAGAGAGAGAGAAGGATTGAAATTATTATTCGTGGATAGATGTGGATATAAAGGTATGGATTGAAAAGAATAAGCTCCCTAGTAAATTGTAAAAGGGGATAGAAAAAGAATGAGATGATTATATTAAGGATAGACATGGATAGAAATGTAGTGATTGAAAAGGATACTGTTGCTATTTCATGCAATTTATCTCCATTTTGAAAGCAGGCAAAATATCGTCTCCCTCAGATATAAGCATTATTAAAAACTGTATACCCTGTAGGCTGCCGACAACCATGTTTTTTAGTTCATGAAGCGACCACCAGTAGTCGCAATGCAATTTTAAACTCCCAATACTTAAAGAGAAATAGAAAAACATTGAAATGATAATACAAGGATAGATATGGATAGATTAGTAGAGATTGAAAAGGATAAGCATGTAAAAGAGATAGGTAAAGATTCAAATGATTAGACAATGGATAGACATGGATAGGAAAATTGGGATTGAAAAAGACAGGTACGGCAGTAGATTGCAAAGGGGATAGAAAAAGATTAGCATGGATAGGCGGAGAATAAGGAAAGATTAGCGTGGATAAATGGAGGATAGGAAATTATTGGCGAAGATAGACGAAGGATACAGAAAGATAGAAATATTGAAATTCGAAAGGAAAGAGATTATTATAGATAAAAAAAGATTGGCATGGCTAGGGATGGATACATTTGGATTCATTTTTTCTTTTTATTTCAATTCTGAAGATTGAAAAAGATTCAAATAGATAGTCTTTCTATCTTTTTACTTCGAAAAAGTAAATAATCGTCGTCCTTTTTTCATCCTTGATACATAATATAGGCACTATTAAACATATGTCTGTCTACCGATAAATAGTTATATGTATATTGACCTGTATAGCTTTTTTCGCCAATTTTGGTATCAGATTTTCAGGATAAACCTGGTGAACACTGAAGCTAGGTTGATCCACCGCCGCCTGTCGACGGATTTCTTCCCATCGATCTTCTCCATATACTTGTCTGATGTACTCTGACAAATTCTCCAGGATTAACCCGTACATGATTAGTCTTTTTTAATTTTCTGCAACATAATCATTGGATTCAGAAATTACTAAAATGGCAAAAAAATAATCTTTTGACAAATAAGTAAATTCAAAATCGCAAATTTAATTAAACTTCTGAGTGGTCAAATCAAATGTTTAATTTATTTTGCGTGTCAAAACACACAAATATAATAAGTAAGCCTCTACAAAATCGGAAGTAAGCGTTTTTCCAAAGTTTATCCTATATTTTCTTCTAGAAGGTTGAGACATGTTTCTCGCAATTTTTATGCATGATCACTGACCTCCTGCTACAAGAAGAAGAAGAAGTTGAGCAACTGGCCATTTATTTGAATTAAAATCCGACTTCCATATAGGTAAATCTCAAGTTATTATTAGTCTGCTCGAGATTTTGATCACGTACGGCTATCCGTCTCTGAATATACGACAATAAAAATGCGAATCGGTACCAAACTATTTTAAAGGACGGGGGAAATCCACCTATTTTGATAAGTTATGATTCACTTGACTTTTTTGATCCTAAAACTTTTTAAAACCTCAAATATATTAAAATATTCTTTATTATTTTTTATCAAAGCCGCCAATAAAAAAATCATCTTGAATTAGAATTAACATCTTTAAATCTTGAACATTTGTATGATTCCTTTTGGTGATAAGAGTCGATCTTAAAAATAACTTTACTCTGACGAGCAAACTCGATTTCTTTGAATTCTTTTGAGTTTTTTTAAAACCCTTATAATTTTTTTCAATTTTTTAAAATTACTTTGAATTATTTTAACCTAGGAAAATACCTATATGCCCATTACACAAGCGATTCCTTTGCATTTTTTGTAATTCCTTGACATTCTTTAGAATTATTTTCAATTAAATATGGACCTTGAATTCTTTTGAGTTCTACTAAAACCCTTTGATTTCTTTTGAATTTTAATAAATTTACCTTAAATCCTTTGAATTATTTTAAGTTCAAATGAATTAAATAATAGAATTAAAAATTTGGTATCGCACTATTTTTTAAATAATGTTGAAATCCATCTATTTTGATAAGAATTGATTATAAAAATAACTTTACTTTGTCAAGCAAACTCGATTTTCTACGAAAATAGTAACATTTTTTCGGTATCCTTGAATTGGATTAATGCAATCTTTAGGGTTTTGCACAATTTTCTAATAAGGCAAGAAAATACTTTGTTTTCATTTTATACTTATATTATTAGCAGTATTACTTTTCACTTTAATTTGACATTATTAAATTTAGATTTGCTATTCTACTTTTTATATTCCGAAATTTATTTTTAAATCAACTCTATTTTTATTAGGAAGAAGCATTGCCGATTTATAAAATAAGTGAATCCCTAACGTGCAGATTTCGCAGTCGCATCTGCATTTTCTATTTATAATATTTGAATTCGAGGAGCGAAGTAGGAGTCACTAGAAAAATATCCTGAAATAAATACTCTCTACTATTAATTTCTCATATTTACTTTCTTAACCACCAAAACTCTCAAATTATAAGACGAGCAATTATTTTTATTTTTCCCCCAATTTATAATCAATCAGTTTCTTCCTCTGTGACTTTTCTATTTTATTGATTAAAAATCGTCAGAGTTCATACACTCGTATTATTCTGACAACAAGAATTTTCTCCTATTAGTCAAAAAAATTCAATTTCACTTTTTGACAAATAATACCTGCAAAAATATTTCCACATAAAGTACCTTTTCGTGATAGGAATCTAAAGGATTTACGTTTAAAATCTGGATTGAAAACCGGACTTTCAGAGAGGAAATAAAGAAACATTCCAAGAAATTAGAGTATTATTAATTTTAAGAACATTATAATTATTTAAATTCGAAAATTCCTGACGCGTGGAAAATTAGAAATATTGTTTCTCTCACCTCAGCAATTTGAATATTGCCACTTTAGTTAATCACTTCATGTCTGCTATAAAAACTTTTGTGTTGAAAGATCATTTTAAAAACTGTAAACTTTTTGATTAATTTACTCTTTCGCACTTGTTTGATTTGCAGGGTTTTAAATATACTTTAGTCTAGATTTTTTGGCCTTAAGGATTGAACTAACTGTTGAAATTAGAATAATTGAGAGAAATATTGTATTTAACTAAGACTCCGCGAAATTTCTTCAAAAGGAAGCGCGAAACTAAAGTGGTCCAGTTTTCTGAAGTTAGTCGCGCGGTAGAAGGGTGGTGGTTCCCTTTCGTATACGTTTCAACGACTAAGAAGAGGAAGTTGGAAAACGAAGAAGAGAGAACTGTATAGTATTGGCGAATTGTAATCCTAGAAAGAGGGATACATCTCTTCCTCCTTTATTAATTTTCTCCCTCTCTCCTCCACTCTCTCCTTACTTTCTCGCAAACTTTGACAAAAGTTCAGAATGATGTCAAGCTTTCGTATGTATTAGATAATTTTGGATAAATATATTTATCGAAAATTAACGATTGATGACGTCTCATAAAATTACTATCAGACCTGTTTTATTTTTCATTTAACATATTATAATATGTATACCTAGCCGCAAATATTATTGGGCATTTATGAAGCAATAATACAGTATTTGTAATATCTCATTAATACCAATTTGCTGATAATAATGAAACAGGACATTAAAGAGTTTGTCACGTTGAAACCAAACATCGGAGAAAAATAAGGAAATCCCAACATTTTTTTCACACTTGGTTATTTATGAAAATATAAAGCTGGTTATATTTATATACTAGAAAATTTAATAATTTGTATATTGTTGACAATCACGGAAAAATATAGGAACTTTAAACAGGTTTTCATGAAAATTATTATTAAACTCCATTTTATGATTATACTGTTTTAAAAATTTTTAATAACTACAGATATAAAGGGATTTAAAAGTAATACAAGAGTTTTTAATAATTTCAGTAAATTTCAAAAGGTTTACAAAATTAAAGAATACTAAAATACATAATACTGCCACAAATTACTTCAAAATTTTGAAACTTTTTTGAAAGTTTTGAAATTCCTTAAAATCACTTGATATCATTAGAAATCTTAAATTCTTGAAATTTCTTTTACAATTGTTTAAAAATATGGAAAAAATTAACAAAATATGTAAATTAATTCAAAATCTTGAAATTCCTCTGAATTCTGTAAACATTCTTTAAAATAACTTGAAATCTATTTATATCGCTTTAAATTCTTTAATATCACTTGAAATCTCTCAAGATACACTAAAATTTCTTAAAGTCCTTTACGATATCTTATAATTTTTTTAATCTTGTGAAAGCTCTGGAAAATCTTTACATTCTTTGGAAATCCTTTTAGATTCTCTAGAATCACTTAAAATTGAATGAAATCTCCTTAAATTACCTAAAATGACTTGAAATATTTTTAAAATCCGTTAAAATTCTTTAATATCATTTAAAATATCATTTAATATTATTCAAAATCGCAATGTTCGATTTTCGAGTCATGTATAGCGTTGCGCAAAGTGACTAATTCCAGAACTGTTTTAAAACGGTTAAAACGCTGTTACAAAAAGAGTTTTTGTAACTGTTACGCATGCGTACATTGAGAAAGATCAACTTTTTGTGGCTGCCGCCCATGCGCACTTCAATCCCAAATTACTTTGCAGAAGAGTCGGAATCCAATTAAGTAACATAAACTCACTGCTGGCGTTAGGCGTCAAAAATTTTCTCGATTTTATAATTTCTCAAATCGGAAATTTCATGCATTTGTTATAAAAGAGTACCTATTAACAGTGCGAAACAGGTGCAGAAAGTAGACACTTCTCTTTATCATTTTTCTTTACCATTCATCTTTGCCAAGTGCAGAAGTTTGCTGCACTTGGCTCATCTATGGATCGTAAAGTAAACTTCACACTCATTTGGAACAGCCTACTTTCCTCACTTGTTGCATAATATACTATTTTTTAATCTCATAAACCATAGCTCTTCACATTTTAAACTGAACTCATTGTAAAAGAATATTAATGTAAAGGGAAATCACAAGGGAAATGGTAAAGGGAAATGGTAAAAACAATACTAAAGGGAAATGGCAAAGGGAATGGTAAAGCGAAATGGCAAAGAGGAATGGTAAAGGGAAATGATAAAGGGAAATGGCAAAGTGAATGGTAAAGGAAAATGGTAAAGGGGAATGGTAACATGAAATGATAAAGGGGAATAGTCAAGGGAAATGGCTAAGGAAATTACAAGGGGAATGGTAAAGGAAAAAGGCAGAGGGAATGACAAAGGGAATGGTAAAGGGAAATGACAAAGGGGAATGGTATAAAAAGAATGCTAAGGGAAATGGCAAAAGGAATGTCAGAAGGAAATGGTATAGGGAAATGGTAAAGGGGAATAGTAAAGGGGAATGGCAAAGGAAATGGTAGAGGGAAATGGTAAAGGATAATGGTAAAGGGAAATGGTCAATGGATTGGTAAAGGGAAATAATGTGTTATAAAATTACTGTCAGACCTATTTTTTATATTAACATAATTCTCTTTCATAATTTGTTGAAAATCGATCATTATGCATGAGGAGATTGTGCAAGTGGTAAATTATCATTGCGTGCGCGACATCGTTAAATTCTGTAATTTGGTAAACCTGTTAGCTAATAAGAACATTATGAACTTTAATGGCAGACTAGATTTATATTCTGAATTGAAATGTCGTATACAATTTCCAATGCAAAATCTATAATTAAAGTTATTTGTTTGTTATAGATATTATGCAAAGGACTTCATATCCCGTACAGAAAAAGCTCGTAGACTTCTATCCGACACTTACTTTGGTCGCATAAAATTTTGTCTGTCTTGTTTTTTAATGTTTTCGGTGCCTAATTCTTTTTATACATGTTGAAAAACTTCATGTGATTTTAGTTTAGTATAATCACTTTTTACGTTAAACATTTATGTATAATAAATAAAATTACATTTTATTTACATAAAATAGCAAGTAGATCTTATATTATTAAAATTTTAGTGAACCGAAAAAAAATGTTTACCCTTGAAATTTAAATTCTAAATTTACGTTATTGTTTCTGAACATTGCGAACCGTTTCGTAATTTTACGAAACAGTGTAGAACTGTTGTGAACGTTTTTTTATCGGAATTAAAATATTATATTAAAAATGTTCACGTTTATCTATTATAATTGAAAAACCATTTTTAAATTTTGTGTTCAGGAAAAAATTAAAAATAGCCGTGATACAGCAGGATAAAATGTCATTTTTAACTTAATTATAAGTTTAATCTCGTTGTTTTATACATAGTTATGCCGAATACAGTCCAGGTAAATCCGCTTTATGCATGCCCATTTAATGACAAAAATATAATATTAAATTTTGTAAAGATTTTTTACCAGTGTATCTTGAGAAAATAAAATGTTTCTGATACATCTCTACTAATAATTTTCATTTATCTAGCTGAGAAAATGAACAAAAGGGCTAACTTAAATGTGGGTTACTTCCCAAATTGATTATTCTTCTACATAATTGGTCTACTATACACGAGAAACAACCATTTGCTTTAATTATCCTGTATTATATCCTGTAAGTAACATTGTGTCTATATGTCAAGTGGAGAGTCATTAAGTCTTTCAATTCTATTTATGTATAATTATAGATATAATTATTGACAATTATACATAATTATCTACATGGAATTAATAAACATGAAACAATTTTTTACGTATCCATAACTATTCGTGGATAAACAATCGTAATATATAAAAATTTCGTAGATTCAGAGACTAAATTAATTATGAAATTAAATAATATATGCCGTTAAATGAATTTATCAATTTCAGTATAAATTTAAACTTTTTCTAATTATCTCAAGAAAATAAGATCCAAAAGACCGACCATTCCTCCAAATCTTCAGTGCTAAATTATTCGTATTTTAGACACTAATATATAAGCCTGAGAAACTAAAAATCAATAAAATCGACTAATTTTTTTTTCGTTCATTTTTTAAATATTCTATAAGAACCCTAAGCATTGATTTTTCAAAATTATCATAATTCAAAAATGATGTAAGGAAATAAGTAGGAAAGTAAGGATTATTGCTGTTTCGAAACGAATTATTTATGAAAATATTACCTTTTTTGAAGCATCAGCATCATGTGTAACTCGTCAATCATCCATGACATTCATTCAAGTTCTTAAGGAAAGAACAAGATTTTCTTCTTGGTTTATTACTCCAGCTCCCCGAGTCCTTCATTTCTTTTCGACAAAATTTCGTCCTTGCTAAAACCAATATACCTATCATTTGTTTAATGCTTGATCCGTTAACTTCGTTGCACTCTCGCGAAAGAGAAAATTTACATAATGAATCGCGCAATGGGCGAAGCCCGGAATTCGATAAGGAAACCTGTTTTTTATTTAGCTGGCTCACCCTCATGATTTCTCGAAGGTGGCAAGAAATAAAAACAGCATCCGCGCGCACGCTCGAGATCAATCTAGGAAGTGCACATGCGTAAAAATCAATTTATACACGATTTAATGGCTAGTTAAATTCCAGCGAAAAAGCGTTTCTTTGATTAAATTTCAATTTCATTAACGCGAATAAACATTTTTTCAATTTGAATAGATTTTTCATTCTTGTGAACATTGTAATATTTACATATTACAAAGATGTAAAGTTATTTTCAAAAATTCGGATAGATTTAAAATGAACTTTGTGAAAAACCACGTTCAGAATGTTTCAAAATTTCAAAACTAGCTGTGAGTTCTACCTCGGGTGTTCCATTTAACTATAGGTACTTCTATTTTTTTTTTGCACATTTTTTGAACACTTTGCGTCCTCATAAAGGAAGCAATAACGATTTTCCTAATATGCTTCTTAGATTAGCTTTGAATTTTCGTTATTTGAACTAAGATATGAGAAATGAAAAAATTTTTAAATTACCAATAATCATAATTCCAATAATAGTCCATTAAAAATGCTAATCCTACAGGTAAAAGAAATATTTATTTCCATTACATAAGCTTTGAATTTTGAATATTTGAGAAGTTATTGTCGAGAAATAAATTTAAAAAAAAAATTCTAAATACACGGAAAAAACTGGAGGGTCAAAGTTTGAGAGTCAAAATTTAGAGGGTCGGTGTGACTTTCTAGATGGTCAGATCGGCCCTTTATAACTTTTAGGATATGGTCGACCCGACTCTCAATTTATGGTCAGGTTGGCCATCAGCAGATGATTAAATCGACTCTCCCCGATG
>UCOK01018692.1:4850-16568 GCA_900474325.1 Synergus umbraculus | reverse complement strand
GTACCTGGACCTTAGCGCACATAGAACTTTTAAACATAGAATTGTAGCAAGACCAGTAATAAGCTAGGTCTTTGGTAGAATCATAAAAAGCTTAAAGATTTGGGGAATTCCAGATTTTCTTAATAGGAATGGAAAACCCAGCAAATATACTCATTGGCAGAAAAATAGTATTATCGAAAGAAATACTAAGGTATTATGTTTCTAAACTCAGACTTAACATTATTGTTATTAACAAGCATGTCTTTTTTAAAGGAATATACAATTATTTGATTAAACATATTTATTACAAAGCTTTCTTAATGCATATTTTTCTTTCTTTTACAGTCTTCATGAACACTATACATGAATAATAAAAATTGTTTATAATATTTCCATGAAATACGCAGTTTTCATATCTGTTAAACTGATTTTTGTTGAACGCTAGATTTGTTGACAAAGATTCCGATGATTGTTCATTTACATGAGTTTCAGCTTCTACGAATTTTCTTTTTTTCAGTTGTGGTTTATTTTCTGATCCTTTAAACAAAACTGTAACTGATAGTTTTGCTGTAAAATGTGTAGGTAGTGCTGCTGCTGATTGTTTATTATATGTTAGAAGTTTTTTTTTTGTTATTTGCTGTTTTAAAAGAAGGTGTCGGTGATCTAGGTACGTGTGATTGATTTAATTTATCAATTGCAGCTAGATCCTCATTCATTTCAAAATCATCAGAAAAATTATTACAATACACTCCTGTATTTACAGACTTTTTATCGTTATTTGCAATAATTATCTCAGTTGACTAGTCGATAGCTATGGATTAGACGGAACATCGGATACTGCAGCATGGACTATGCTTTCATAAATTGTTTGCCTGTTTAACATTGAATTTTCCACATAACCTGTAAATAAGTAAATTATTCATAAATAAGATATTAAAAAAAAAAGAAGTATCATTTGAATATCTAATAGAGAATTAAATTTGAATATATTAAAATTATTTGTAAATAATAGGCATTATCTATATAATCTAATTAAATAAATAAAAAAGCAACCTTACTCTATATTAATTATTGATTTCCATCCTCCTACACGGAAAAAACTGGAGGGTCAAAGTTTGAGAGTCAAAATTTAGAGGGTCGGTGTGACTTTCTAGATGGTTAGATCGGCCCTTTATAACTTTTAGGATATGGTCGACCCGACTCTCAATTTATGGTCAGGTTGGCCATCAGCAGATGATTAAATCGACTCTCCCCGATGGTCGAATCGACCTTTGAAGTTTGAAACTGACGTCACCATCATTTTTTTCTTGATTTTCATTCGTTTTGGCAAAGGACTCCGGTTCAGATAGATCTCCTTAATTGCTTAATTAATAGTAGTCCACGAAGTTTTTGTGATTGAGATCAGTCTCCGGTCGTCTTCGGTGAAAAGTGAAAAAAAAAGTTCAGTGTGACATGTCAAAAATCGACCCTCCAAGATGGTTGAGTAGACCATCTTATTTTGTCTCTTTAGAGAGGGCTAATTTGACCATCTTGATGGCTGTCCTATAGTCGACCCTCAAATAGATTCAGTCTGACCTTCCATTTTTCTCCGTGTATAAATAAAACATTTAAATTCAATATTTTGAAAAATCCTTTTTGGCACGTTTTGAAATATTGGTGGTGTGAATATATACCTTATACACCTATATACAAAAATAAATTTATCTACACAAAAAAACGGCGACATCCAAACACACACACACACTCACGGACAATTGATTGGAATGTTGTATTATACATTTATTAATATAAGAAAGTTCAATTAAGGCCATGTAAGAATTACCCGATCCCTACCTTACCTACACTTTTTATCTGCATCGCTACTTCTACATTTATTGAGATATCAAATTGAAAATATACTACGTATTTATATTCAATTTAATTAATGGTTTATTTCAAATAATAATAATGTAAAACTATAAATATGGTATTTATTTTAGAAAAAAGAACCACCATTAAACATCAGTACACCTGTAAAAGTAATTAATTTTTAAAACAATGTAACAACTATTATTTTTTAAAACCCAAAATAGATGTAGTAATTATTTAGATTATAATACAATATAAGGAAAATTTTTTTATAAATAGATACCTATATATATTATTTTTTGGAAATTTTTTAAGTTTTTAAAATACATAGCATGTAACTGTTATTAATATCAGTTATATCAGTTAATTTTTCGTTTCAAACATTTTTTTCTATGAGTATACATAAAGGGAAATGGCAACGGGAATGGCAAAGGGAATAGTAAAGGGAAATAACAAGGGAGAATGGTAAAAAGAATGCTAAGAGAAATGGCCATGAGGATTGGTAAAGGAAAATTGTAAAGGGAAATGGCAAAGGTAAACGGTAAAGGGGAATGGCAGAGGGAATGGTAAAGGGATATGGCAAAGTGAAATGGTAAAGGAAAATGGCAAAGGGAAATGGTAAACGGATTTGGCAAAGGAAAATGGTAAAGGAGAATTTATAACAATTTTTTAGATTTTTAAGAACTTTAGGGAATTTTAAGGGATTTTAATTGTTTTGAAATACTGAGGAATAATATTAATAGAATTCTAAGAATTTATAAAAATTTCAACGAATTTTAAGCGATTTCGAATGATTTTAAAAGAACTCAAGAGATTGTTATTATTTTTAAAAGATTTTGTGGAATTTCACGAGATTTAAAGTAATTTTGAGGAATTTCAAGAGATTTTTAAAAGATTTTGTGGAATTTGATGAGATTTCTAATGAGAATGTAAAAAATAATTAGGTATATACAAACATATTGTCATATTATTTTTTATCAAATTATTTATTTAAGCAAAAATAATTAGAATGAAATTTAAAAAACACCATTAAAACGAAAACTACTCATCCTATTAAAACATGGTAAATGTCTAATACAATATCCTAAAGGAAAAAGAAAGATTCCCTGCGTCGAGACGAATTGATTGACCTGTATGATTAATGTATTTTTTTGAATATGAAGGAAGTTATGTTTTTATTTGTAATTTTGAAAAATTTTGTTTTCATCTTTGTTTTCAAATAATCAAAATTTAAAGCTAATGTAAGAAAGTAAAAGTTTTTTTGCATCGTATAAAATTAAGTATAATGTAAATAAATTTTATTCAAAAATATGAATTATGAAGTCGAAAGATTCTTTGTTTCGAGAAAAAAGAATTTTATACATTTTTTAAAATATTTAGGCAAATCATGAATGATTCCTCGATGAGGAAGCAAAGTGCTAAAAAATGAGCACAAAAAATATAAATATAGTTAAATGGATGAACACCCGAGATCGAATTCACAGCTAGTTTGTGTTTAGTTCACTTTCGTCGATTCGATCCTGTTTAGTAAGTTAGAATCACTTTGTGGTCGATATTACACTTGAGATCAAGTTTTTTCCTTCCGCGCGATTCAAGATCGATAACGAAACATGAGTGTCAAACCTCTTGAGATTAAATATCTAATCACTCCTGATTCTTCTGCATTGAATAATTTTTCAGTTACATAATTGTTAACTCATTAAATAATATTGTTATCATTTTTTTTTTTTTTTTTTTTTTGAAACGCGATAAAAGCAACGAGTGTGTCCATCTGCCTTGGAAAAGGCAACTGACCAAAAGTTTTCGATATTTTAAACCGAGGTGCTGCACAAGGCCGCCGTTTCCTGCTATTATAATTACGAAGCCGGTTGGAAAGTCAATTATACGTCGAAGCACATTATACGTCGTTCATGGTATCGAGCACCTACTACTGGTGGTGACTATAAAGTAGAATCATAAGAATAACAGAGTATCACAGTCACACTATATTACACTAAAAATTTGTCACACTATATCGGAGGTTTGAAGTTTTTCAACTTTTAAGCTACTGACCATTTGAGATTTTTACACGTTGTACGTCAATATGATACACATAGAGTGATAAAAATTATGTTCTGTGCATGCGTCCTAGGCCAAAACTGAAGCTGTGTCTGCGCAGATGAAATAAACTTCGTGGACTGAGTGTCACCCTTATTCGTGGAGAAATCACCCTTATATGTAGAAGGGTTCACTGTCTGGGTGGGTTTTTTCGAAGGTTAAAGATTTTTAGAGTTTATTAAGGGTGATCAGATCACACACATATATCCAGATCAAGGTCAGGTGATATATAGATAGGAGGATGTTTCAAACTCGTGCAGTTAAAGTTATTATAAAATTATTATTTTATTTATATGAATTTTATATAAATTTTATTTTATATATACATATTTATATATTATTATTTCTTTTTACAATGCATATGTCATTAGAAATTTTGACAATAATAGCAATTATATGATCCGCGCGCTCTGCGCGCGACTAATTTCTCGTTTTTGCACGCACCTTTTGCTATAGTCTAAAAAATAATTTAGAATTATTAATTTTTCAAATATAATTTGATGAAATTCCTTTAAATTTCGTAAATTCACTGGAGATTTCTTTAAATTACTCAAAATCCCATTAAACCTGATTGAATCTCTTAGAATTCCTGAAAATACACTGAAATTTCGTATAATCCCTTGAATTTCTTAAAAATCTTTAAAATTAATAAATATCCCATAAAATATTGCAAAATAAATTTAAATCCATTGAAATCTCATAAAATCCCTTGAAAGTCCTCAAAATAAGTTAATTCTCCGTAAAATATCTTAAAAGTATTTAAAATTCCATGAAATCCCTTGAATCCATTAAAAGTCCTTAAAATTACTTAGTACGCAATATCTTAAAATTCCTTTAACATCTTTTAAAAAAGCTTCCCCTATGAGGAAACAAAATCTGTTGAAATTCCTTTAAATTTAATAAAAATCACTTGATATTCCTTAATATTTTTTGATGTTCCATAAAATTCGTTAAAATTCAACAACCTAGCTTAAAATTACTTAAAATCCTATGAAATCTTATGAAATTTTATCTTATCTTATGATATCTTAATGAAATCCTTTCAATTTCGTAAAATTCCTCGAAATACCGTGAAATCATAATATTTCTAAAATCTCATAAATTTCGTAAAACGCTTTTAAATTCCTTAACATCATTCAAGATTCCAGGAAATCTCATTAAATCTCTTAAAATACCTTAAAATTTAATGAAACTTCATAAAATGCCTAAAAATTTCTTAAAACTTTCTCAAATTACATACTTAAAATTCTATAAAATATATAGTCAAATCCCTTAAAATTACTTTTGAACACCATAAAATCTTATAATTCTGATGGTAACTGATATGTAAATATATCAATTTTTAATATATTAATACATATTTAATATATATATATTAAATATGTATTATTATATTTAAAACTGATAAAGAACACATGAACAGTTTACAATCTTTTTAATTTCTCGAATAATGTTCACTAACCTTAGACATATATTTTGATATATTTTTTTGCTTCCCTAATAATTTATTTTTTACATAAAAATAACTATTTTTATGCCTTCAAATTATGTTGTATCTTTATACTTATAAACTTTTTATTAGTACACTCGAATCTCCCAATAACGACGAAATTTCTTTTCTCAAATGGCACACCAATTGCGCATGCGTATTGTGTATAATATAATATTTTTTAACATTTCAAATTGCGCGCTAATAGAAACCAATCAGATCCCGGAGCGCAACGCATGCGAAATGGTATCAAGTGAGACTTTAGGTTCATGCAGGTCGTTATTTAGAAAGGAATGCGGTCGTTATTGGGAGATTGTCGTTATTGGGAGATTCGAGTGTAATCTTTTTGACAACAAAAATAGTCTGAAGATAGTTTTCAAATTCGATACATTTTCCAAAGGAACCAATCAAGTTTTCGACAACAATGTGTTCGATATACTTATTGGTAACATCCTCTTTTTTTAAAATAGGAATAATATAATTCTCTATTATGAATTGATAACACAGGCCCACAAAAAAAGTGATCTGAACTTTATATCTGACAAGGCTACCCTTATAGATTTTGAGCTGCTGAATCCGAATTCAGCCTTAGAATTTTCCCTATACCCTACAATTTTCCCCTAGGATAGGGTAAATCTGTGAATTTTAGAAGTTTCATGCTCCGTTGCAGTTATATTTATCCTCGAAAAAGTTAATGGAACAACGTCGTTCCAACATATTTCGGGTCGCTTTTAGTTCAAATTTGAATTTAGAATTTTTGTGAATTACCTGAAAATTTTCCTAGCCTACGGGAAAAAGTGCATAAATGTGCAAAACTTGAGGCTTAAGGGCGTGTGTTACCTTACCACATGAGCAAGTTTTTAAACACGGTATTTTTTCTACAATTTGTACATTTTGAAAAAAATTATAGTCAACATCCGTTAAGAACTTGAACACGGACGGATTGTTGAAAAAACCCGGGTTATTTAAACTTGCTCATATGGTAAGTAACACATGCTCTTAACGCAGCTTTTGTTTGTACACGGAAAAGCTGATGTCTTTCCGTACTTTTTAACTGCTGATTTTATATCTGACAAGAAGTTTTCTGCAGTACCTCGGATTTTCCCTAGTCTAGGAGAAAGTTTTAGGGTATAGGGAAAATTCTAAGGCCGGATTTGGATTCAGAAGCTCAAAATCTATAAGGGTAGCCTTGTCAGATGTAAAGTTCAGATCACTTTTTTTTTTTGTGTGCCTGTGTAATAATAAAATGGTGCTACAGTGATTCTGAACTTTTTGAGTACAACATACTTATCATAAGAACGCGTTTTGCATACTAATAAATAATAATAATATAATATATATTAATAATTATATATATATATATATATAAAAATCGACTTGAAAGAAACTCTAAATAATCTTAAATTTACATGTTGGTCTACCTATAATTGAGATCAGTATGTTAACTTCGAGTTTAACAAACCCATAAACGGGCAGTAAAAAATACTGCAGTTAAATTTTTTACAGTAATCTCTTTGCCGTTTTTTCCTTAGACGTGTTTTGTTATCATGAAGGTCTTGCAGTGAAATAACATGGATTGTGCAATATTCGTATGTCAATTAAGTCAATCTAGGACGAAAATAAGCAATTCTTGCAATGAATCCACGCATTGCATTGGCATCAGTTGTACTGGTTTTGCATAAAGACTAACTGTTGCTATCCATTTCTCCTTGTTCTGAGAAGAGTGTATGCAGGTCTGTGGATCGAGTTTACTCTAAAGCCATGATTTTGTCCTCGGGATTGTTACTACTTTCGATCTAAAAGAAAAGGAAAAAGAATAATTTGCATAGTTTTCTCGCTGGCGCCAACAGAGAAATTGTGACTATGCTTCATTCCTTAATTACTGCATTTTCCGTTGGAAATCAAACTCGAGGAAGCGAAAACAAATTAAGGATCTCTATTGAAAACAAGAGATAAACAAGGAAATTTCAATTTTATTTTCTGTTATTCCGTAAAGACTATTTTTACACCTAGTCTGGTAATCGCTGTCTATAATATATTTATTGTATACTTATAGAAATAATTATACGCGCCCAGTTCTGTGCAGAAATTGCTACAATTAGCCCTATTTAAAATAGGATTCTGGCAAGGCCCCGATCGGTATTTCTATTTTTTATACAAATATTTTCATATTATTGGGCAATAATATCTCATTAATACCAATTTGTTGATAATGAAACAAGGCATTGAAGAGTTTTTCACGTTGAAATCAAACATCGGGTAAAAATAGGGAAATCCATTTGATTATTTATGAAAATATAAAAGATGGTTATATTTATACATATATGAGAAAATTTAATAATTTGTATATTTTTGACAAATACAGAAAAATACATTTCTACGAACTTTAGAACAGGTTTTCATGAAAATTATTATTAAACTGCATTTTATGATTATATTATTTTCATAATTTTTAATAACTAGAGATTTAAAGAGATTTCGAAAAATTACAAGAGTTTTTAGTAATTACAGTAATTTTCAAAGGGTTTGATAAATTTTAAGGAATACTAAAGCGTTTTTTTATTGACAAATTACTTTTTAAACTTTTTTGAATGTTTTGAAATTTCTTAAAATCACTTGAAATATTTAGAAATCCTTTGGTAGCATGTTTTACTAACTCTTAAATTTCTTAAAAATTCTTTATTTTTTTCATATTCTTTTAAAATCTTGCATTTCCCCTGAATTCTTTAAACATTCTTTTAAATCACTTGAAATCTATTTATATCGCTTTAAATTCTCCCGAAATCCTTTACGAAATCTTGATATCTTTAAAATCTTGAAAAATATCTTAAAACCTCTTAAAATCACGTGAAATTTCTCAAAACCCTTTTAAATTCTTAAATTACTTGAAATCTTGTAAACATCCATTAAAATTCTTTAATATCATTTAAAATCCCTTCAAATACTTAAAAAAGTTTTAAATAATGTAAAATCTTGAAATTTTTTAAAAGCTTCTTAAAATCACTTATTGTTTCTATATATGTAATATTAATACCTCTTTTTTATAATAGGACTTTTGTTTTCAGAAAATTAAATAGTTTAATAATCATATATTGTGCATAATAATGATTCCGCAGAATAGTTTTTTAATCCTGATGGGGTATATCGGCCAGTATTTTTCCTAGGTGGGATATTTACAGGGGTATTTTTTGGGTAAACTGTCAATGCCCTCGCCAGTTTTCCTTAAGGGCTTGTGATACTTTACCATAAGAGCAATTTAGTTTACCCAATTATACGTTCATAATAATAAATATTTTTAGCGAATAAGAGTCAATAAACCTTTCTCTCATGTACACGAAGGTTTGTTGACTCTTATTAACTACAAATATTTATTATTATGAATGTATAATTGGTTAAACTAAATTGCTCTTATGGTAAAGTATTACATGCCCTTAAGGGCATGTGTTACTTACCATATGAGCAAGTTTTTGAAACCGGTTTTTTTTCTACAATTTGTACATTTTCAAAAAAATTTGAGTCAACATCCGTTCGTGTTCACGTTCTTGACGGATGTTGACTATAATTTTTTTGAAAATGTAAAAATTGTAGAAAAAAACCGTATTTAAAAACTTGCTCATATGGTCAGTAACACATGCCCTTAAGGAGGGCAATATTCTGCCTAAGCGTTACAAGCCTTGTGTGGGCCTTGCCAGTTAACTTGGTTATATCCACATTAGAACTAGGGAAAACTACCAGAACCTTGTCAGAACCCCATCAAAAATTCTGCACGGGGTAGCGCTCTGGAAACATTTTATGGACGATTAATAAAATTCAAATACAAAAAGATATAAAATTTGTTGAATTGATTTGACATTCAACCATTGTAGGCCCTTCAAATAAACTGTTTTTCAATTTCAAGTCAAGTAAATTTGATTATATTAAATTTTGAACAATTTTTTAGAAATTTTAAGGTTTTAACATTAGGTTTTTATATGGAAATCTAAATAATTTCAAGGGATTTGTCGTGATTTTGTGGAATTTCGATGTTCGAAATTGAAAGGAATTTCACCGAATTTTTAGTAATTTTACGTAACTTATGAGAATGTTATGGAATTTTTAAGACTCTTAATAGTTTTAACGAGATTTTATTAGATTTTAAAATATTTAAAAAATTTGAAATAAGTGTGTTTTGTTAATTTTCTGCTGTGTACTTTTGCAGAAATGTCATATGCAATAAAATTGATGGCTTATAAAGAAGTTGGACAGAATTTGAAATTGAGAAGACAGCTATAGCACAAGACAATGTAGTAAGCTGAATTTCCAGTGGAAATGAAGAAGAAACAAGAAACGCGACTTTCAGGAATTAATAATAAACTTTAAAGGAAACAAGTACTAGTTATAAAACTATTCTTTTTGCGTTCATTGGACGAAGTCTACTCGCTATTCTAAATATAGTGCAGGAGGCATAGAAAGAAAACTGACGATCCTAAGAAGAGAGAAGATGGCAAGGCAAAAATCCAGAAAGTGGAATAATTGAGGGAGAAAAGAAACGACGATTACCCGATTAAGAATTCCTCTAGTGCTTCGCGGCATTCTATATATAGTTGCAATAAAAAGAAAAATCAAAGTGGGATGAACGGAACGAGTAAAAGAGCCGCAAGGCCGATACAAGGTAGGTAGATTAATTGCGGGGAATGAACCAGAGAAGAGCGTTGTCAAAGAGGAAGAAATAAAGAAGAAAAGAAGAAAAGAAGAAAAATCAAAAGAAGTAGCAATAAAATAAATAAACTGTTGAGAAAATTTAGAATAAATAAGAGAATTGAGAAAATTAAGAAGGGACTATAGTATAGGAGTAGGAGAAGAGCAAAAGGGATTTGATGAATACCAATAACAATACTATAAATATAGGGTTATCAGACTAGAAAATTTTCCGAGTTAAATTTGACAAAACTAAAGAGGCAATATATCAAAGAAAGGACCTTGTACTGAAATTTACTCATCAATGACGATAACTGTGTCAGGATGAGAAAATGCAGGAAAATGCCACTTGCACGTCAGGTTTATGCTAAGATAGTTTCATGGCAATTTTTAACAACTCATGATCGTTTACTGTTTCTATTTCCCATCTCACGTGAAAGTACACCTTTTAAAACAGAATTTATCTTCTTTCCTTTGAATGATGGATTTTCAGGTATATTTTAAATTGCATTATAATATAGAATGCTGATGCATCTCATGATAGTTAAATGCCATTGATTAGTAAATTAATTTTATCTATAAATATTTTCAGTTCAAATTTGTAGAATTGCTTCCTCGCATAGAGGAAGCTTTGCAGTCGTTACATTTTCCAATATTTTAAAAATGGTTTAAATAAACATGCCTCAATTGAAAAATGTCTAAACAACATTCTAATCAATTATCCGGATGTATGTGTGTTTATATACGTGTGTGTGTGTGGATGGACGTATGGTTGTCACCACCGTATTGTCGCCCTATAAACTTGAAAACAGTTGTAGATATATTGATGAAATTTTTAAGGTGTATTGGTTGGTACCACCAATATTTTAAAACGGGCTAAACGAATTTTTGATGGGGTTCTGGCAGAGTCCTGGTTAGTTTTCCCTACTTCTAATGTGGATATAACCAAGTTAACTGGCAAGGTCCACAGAAGGCTTGTAACGCTTAGGCAGAATATTGCCCTGGTTAAGGAAACCTGGCCAGGGCCTTGTCTGTTTACCCAAAAAATACCCTAGTAAATACCCCACCTAGGAAAAACACTGGCCGACATACCCCATCAGGATTAAAAAACTATTCTGCGGAATCATTATTATTCACAATATATGATTATTAAACTATTTAATTTTAGGAAAACAGAGTCCTATTATAAAAAAGAAGTATTGACATTATTATATAGAAACAATAAGTGATTTTAAGAAATTTTAAAAGAATTTCAAAATAGCTCACGAGAGTTTCAAGATTTTTGAATATTAAAATTTTTTTTAAGTATTTGAAGGGATTTTAAAATGGATTATTCAAAGATTTCAAGTGATTTTAAGAAGTTTAAAAGGGTTTTGAGAAATTTCACGTGATTCTAAGAGGTTTTAAGATATTTTTCAAGATTTTAAAGATATCAAGATTTCGTAAAGGATTTCGGGAGAATTTAAAGTGATATAAATAGATTTCAAGTGATTTAAAAGAATGTTTAAAGAATTCAGGGGAAATGCAAGATTTTAAAAGAATATGAAAAAAATAAAGAATTTTTAAGAAATTTAAGAGTTAGTAAAACATGCTACCAAAGGATTTCTAAATATTTCAAGTGATTTTAA
>UCOK01018688.1:0-38166 GCA_900474325.1 Synergus umbraculus | reverse complement strand
ACTGATAAATTGTGTTTATACACAGTCATTCGTCAGTTTAATAGTTATTTTTTATGATTGGAAAATTAAACGTATTTATCAGTTTTTCTCCTCAAAAATTATATAAACAGATTTCAATAATACATTCTGTGTATGCTCTTACATTTTTTTTACTAGTCTTATGTTTAATAAAGACTGATAGCGATTTACATTTTGTTAAACTCGAATGTTATAGAAACAGTTGTACTGAACTGCATAGTTTTATAGTTATTTTATATAATTCTAAAATTCAACATGTTCATACACAATCATTCAACACTTTTTCTCATCAGAAGTTATACAAACAGATTTCAATCAAACACTCTGCGTACACTGAGATTATTTTTACTAGTCGTATGTTTAATAAAGACTTATAGCTACTTACAGTCGCAAATTATAAAAACAGTTATACTGAACTACATTGTGTTATAGTTATTTTATAAGATTCGAAAATGCAACGTGTTGATACACAATGTTTCAACAGTTTTTCTACCCAAAAGTTAAATAAACAGATTTCAATCAAACACTCTGTGTACAAAATCTGAGATTTTTTTATTAGCCCTGTGTTTAATAAAGACTTATACATTTTTACATTTTGTTAAACTACATATTAGAAAAACAGTTATACAGAACTACATAGTTTCATAGTTACTTTCTATGATTCGAAAATTAATTTTAGAATTATAGAAAATAACTATAAAACTATTTAATTCAGTGTAACTGTTTTGTTATAATTTCCGATTTGAACAAAATGTGAATAGCTTTAATTCTTTATTAAACATATGGTTAGTAAAAAAAAACCTCAGAGTGTACACAATGTATATATACTGTATTCAATTACTATTGATTTATTAAATACATGAACGACTATGACTTATTACATGAACGTCTATTTAAACAATTTAAGGGAAAAAAAATTGTTTTTAATATTTAAGTTTTTTCATCTATCTAAAGTTATAAATTAATTTATCCAAAGTACAAGTATGCAGAATTATTTTGTATTTCACGAAGGGTCTCAATGGCTCAATGAATGAACATAAATTATTCAAAACTTTTGATTTTTATTATAATTATTTACTATAAATAACAATTTTAATCAATAGTTAAGAATTAAATAACATTTATATTTATTCATTATCATTATATTCATCACTAACATCTAATAATTCAACTTTTTATCGACTGATGAGTTTTCAACATAACTTTTGCTCAAATAGTTTATCGATGAAGAGGGCGCCCTAATCAGCGAAACTGTTTTGAGTTTTTCAAAGTTCAAGTGTCAAATTATTTTAGTTAGTTTAGCTTGAAAGAACTTTTTTTTAAATTTTTTAACTAAACGGAGTCAACAAACCTCCGTTTCAATATTTTTTACCATTCTCCTAAATTTCTCGGCAAAGTATTCAGTACAGTGGGAGAACAATTGGTATAACTTGACAGTTAAAAATTTTCTGCCTGGAATCGTTCGCAACAAAATTAAAATTTTAACTTTTTGTCTTGCCCACTAACCAAGGTAGGCCATTTCGGTTTTTTTTATATATATTTCATTTGTTCAAATTATTAAGCTGCAATATTTTGCAAGTTACGAATAAACTCGTAGAAAGCATAACGTACCTAACCTCAAAGTGACAAATACATTACAGAGTTTAGCATGAAAGAACTTTTTTTTCAAATTTCGAACAAAACGGAGTCAGCAAACCTCCGTTTCAATGTTCTCTATCATTCCCCAAAATTTCTCGGCAAAATATTCATTTTTGTAGGAGAATAATTGGTATAACTGAAAATCAATAATTGAAAAAATTTTTCAAGTGTCACATGGCCTTAATAGAAAAATTTTATTTTACCAAAACACCACCTGTCATAATTCCCATCTGACCGAAATCCCAAGTGACAAAAATTTCATTTGTCCTAAAATGGCGTCCGACAATTTGATTAGCTGAATAATACCGCGAAATTCAAACCAGCCACTCAAATTGTCGGGCGCCATTTTAGGACAAATGAAATTTTTGTCACTTGGGATTTCGGTCAGATGGGAATTATGACAGGTGGTGTTTTGGTAAAATAAATTTTAGGTTAGATGGTCATTCGAAAAATTAAAAATTATGACAAATGGAATTTCGGACAAATCAAATTTAGGTTGAATGAAAATTAGACTAAATCAAAATTATGACAAATGGAAATTCGAACAAATAAAATTTACGTTAAATGCAATTTAGGGTAAATAAAAATTATGACAAATGGAAATTCGGGTAAATAGAAATTAGACTAAATAGAAATTCGGTTACATAAAAATTAGTATCGATAGAAATTACGATGAATGATAATTATATCGCTTGGAAATTTGGTGATCTGAAAATTAGGACAAATGAGAATTATAACAAATAGAAATTCGGCTAAAAAAATATTATGACAAATGGAATTTCGAATAAGTAAAATTTATGTTGAATGGAATTTAGGGTGAATAAAAATTATAATAAATGGAATTTCGGATAAGTAAAATTTATGTTAATTGGAAATTAGAGTAAATCAAAATTATTACAAAAGTTGATAAAACTTGACAGCTAGTTTTTTATGTGCCGTATTATGTATTATTTTAAATCTTTCACTTACTTTATTTTCATTCGCAAACAACACCCGAAGTTTCACTTCTGCCTTGTGTTCTTTACCAAACAATTTTTTTTTTACGGGCCCGTATTTGTGATTCAGGGACATATCGACACACGTATTCTGACCAGGTTTATACAAATCTCCAGGAATGAAGTAGCAATTCGTAAGCGAGTAAACCTATAGTGAAAAAGTGATAAATGACTGGAAAATTATTGTCCGACTTTCACAAAGAACAAATTAAGATGGCGTTGTAGGATAAATATAAATTCAAATAAGAATATTTTAAATGAAAAAGTACAATGTATTAATAAAGGCAGACATTTTAAAGTCATTTTAGGTAATGTTTCGATTTTTTCAACGGAAATTGATATTATTTATTAAAAATCATCAAATTTTTATAAAAACCATCTAAACTCAACTATTTGAGGTTATGTTTATGTTTTCTCAACGAAAATGGATATTTTTACGTAAAAATCACCCCATCTTTATCAGAAACAACTAAACTCAACTATTTGAGGTTATGTTTGTGTTTTATCTACTGAAATAGATATTTTTACGTAAAAATCACCCCATTTTTATCAGAAACAACTAATCTCAACTATTTTAGGTTATGTTTATGTTTTATATACTGAAATGGATATTTTTACGTAAAAATCATCCCATTTTCATGAAAACCAACTAAACACAACTATTTGAGGTTATGTTTTTGTTTTTATAAAGGAAATGGATGTTTTTCGTAAAAATATCAAATTTCCGTTGAGATTTGTATTAGCCTAGTCAGAATACGTGTGTCGAAATGTCCCTGACTTGTATTTGTAGTCGTATGTCGAAGCCCCCTGGTACTCTGAGTTGAAAATGTCCTGAATGTTGAGTAGTGGCCACCGTGGCGCTGATTGTTCAGTTGCCCGAAATTCAAGAAAATGCTTGGGCAAAAGCGTAAAAATATAATTTTCATCTAATAAAGACTATTTTATTGGATTTTTTTTACCATACATTAATCAAGAAAGTTTTATCTATTTTTTAAAATAAGACTTACTCCCGAAAAAGATTAAATGCTCCTGTTTTTAATAAAAATTCGCTTTGATTTTAGGCGAGAATTTCAAATCGAAATTTTGTTATCCCCATTTAAATATTGATATTAATATTTATTGTCATTGTTAAATAAAAATATTACGTTAATATTGTAATATTATTAAAATTATATCATTCCTGTTTGCGAGAATTGTAGAGAGAGTGTGAGAAAAACACAGAAGGAGGAGATTAGAGAGTGCAAGAACTATTTATTAGGGTATGACGACCTTCCTTTAAGCCTTCAAATCCTCTAAATAACTTAATTAGGGTTTGGGTTGTAGTTTTGGGTCGTACCAGCACCTGTGGGAATCCCCAGACGGAGCGTCTGATGTGGACGCCGGTGGCCATGGACCCAAATGGTGGGAGTAATTTTCTGGGATGCTTTCGGGGCACTTGCACTGTTAAGTGCTCTAGGTCAACTCACTTCCTTACGGGAAATCCTTTAGTGCCTTTAGTGCGCTCTTACTGTACAGTGTGTGTGTGTAGTACAGTGTGTGTGAATACTTTTTAACTAAACCACCCAGGACTCAGTGGGTGGAATACAAAGCCAGCCACACATCACAAGGGCTAAGGACAGGATCTGCCTGCTGCCTTAGTGGATGATACGACGTATCATCCAGGGCTCCTCCAAACCCCGCGGCACACTTGCCATTCCCCCGGATGCAACGTAGTGAAGGCTGTACCCGTGCCTGAGACGTCAGGACTGCGTTGTACTCCAGCAGGGGAGGTGTCCTCCTTTTCAGAAAGCTACAGGTGCTGGCTGGTAAATTAGGAACTACTTGAATGGCCATTCAATCTTCGGTATTGTAACCTATTAATTCTCTATTATATCTTCTTATTTCAATCTTCTAAATCTACTTGGAAGGCTTTTTCCTCACGCAAGACTGGGGTTTTTTATGCCGGAAAAGTGGATTTAATATTATAGTTTATTAAAGTTCTTATCTAGTAAAATTGGCTCACCTCTTCAATTTCACACAACCCCCCCCCCATACCTTCCTTTTGGTTTTTTCATTTGTGAACTTCCTAATTAAATTGAGACTTATTTACTTCCTTTTTTTTAGTTGTCATTCTTTATAAATTTAATTGCAAATTTAACAATTCCATAGAGACTATATAATTTTATATTCAATTCTCGTATTGTTATTATGTAGTTTAAAAACAAATTTTTCTTAATTTTTGAAAATTTCAATTTATTAATAATATTTAATAATAAAATTACAATATTAACGTAATATTTTTATTTAACAATGACAATAAATATTAATATCAATATTTAAATGGGGATAACAGAATTTCAATTTGAAATTCCTGCCGAAAATCAAAGCTAATTTTTATTAAAAACAGGAACATTTAACCTTTTTCGGCAGTAAGTCATATTTTAAAAAATAGATAAAACTTTCTTGATTAATGTATGGTAAAAAAATCCGATAAAATAGTCTTTATTAGAAGAAAATTATATTTTTACGCATTTTCCCATGCATTTTCTTGAATTTCGGGTAACTGAACAATCAGCGCTACCCTCGGCGTCATTCAACTTTCATGACATTTTTATATCATAGACCGGATAGTAAGAGTTAGGGGGCTGGTATGTCGGTATAGTATTTGTTTTAAACTGTTTTTCAATTATTGTTAGACATTAGTAGTTACAATTTTTTCACACAAATATTTTAATTAATAAAATTTTTTGTAATAATATTACACATATAAATAAACAAACCAAAACCCCCTGAAAGGGTTTAGTCATCACTTATATTGTTTATCTTACTTGGGAATTTTAATAAGGTCCGGAAAAT
Organism: Synergus umbraculus; assembly: GCA_900474325.1. NCBI lineage: Eukaryota > Metazoa > Arthropoda > Insecta > Hymenoptera > Cynipidae > Synergus > Synergus umbraculus. The sequence continues at coordinate 32,680 of UCOK01018688.1, read as the reverse complement.
ATCTTCTGCAGTTATGTCGCATCCTGACACGCAACAAATTCTCATAATTGATGTTTTGATGAACATATGACATAATTCAATGTATCAAACGTATCGCAGATCATGAATTCAGGTTCGAGAACTTCCGCTCGAGTTCGCTATATCTTCCACATTCTTTATTTACTCTGTCCTTTACTAAACCTATTTGCGTCACACTATCGATATATCGAATAGTACACAATTTTTTACCCCGCAGAGGAGCGCAAAGAAGTTTCACTTCAAAAATGAATCCAAATGTATTCATCCCTATCCATGCCAATCTATTTCTATCTCTTTTCTAATCTACGATAATCTCTTTCCTTTTGAATCGCAATATTTCTATCTTTCTGTATCCTTCGTCTATCTTCGCCAATAATTTCCTATCCTCCATCTATCCACGCTAATCTTTTTTTGTTCTCCGCGTGTCCACACTAATCCTTTTCTATCCCTTTCGCAATCTATAGCAGCGCCTATCATTTTCAATCCCCACTTTCCTATCCATGCTTATCCCTGGTCTAATCATTTGAATCCTTACCTATCTCTCTTGAAGTATATTACCAAGCCTGTCCTTTTCAATCACTACATTTCTATCCATGTCTATCCTTAATATAATCATCTCAATCTTTTCCTATCCTTTTTTGTAGCATACTATCAAGTCTATCCATTTCAAAATTTATCTTTCTATCTACATCTATCCTTGTATAGTCATTTCAATCCTTTCTTGTCTCTCTTGAATTGTATTATCAAGTGTATCTTTTTTAATCACTATCCTTTTCAATTTCACCCCCACCCTTTGAGGGGCAGTGGGAAGTATACTTCCCACCTATTTCTTTGCAGTTTTTAATTAATTTCTCTTGCACTTCACTTGTTTTAGTATACAAGTATTTATTTTTGACTCTTAGGTACCTATTAAAAGGAAAAAGAAAAAAGAAAGTTGTAAAATTGTTAATAAACAATTAGTTATAAACAATGAAATTTGAAAAAACTGTCTTTTTTTCGAATAAATTCGGCTGTGCTTAAACTACACGTTCGAAAATTTTGACAAATTTTTTCCAATTAGTATATACATAGAACTAAAACATGTTTTTCGCAGAATTGTCGGCAGGCTAGTTTTTTTGAAAAAAATTTTTGAATAAGTTGAAAATAGCGATTTTGAATTTTGCAATTCTGACATCAGAATCGTAATGAGCGACTGCAAAACCTAGATACAACCATTGATATCCGAATTTCACCAAAGAGAAAAATGTGCCCCTCAAAGGGTTAATTTACTCAGAAAATGTATATTTGCGAAGCGTGGCGCAGCGCGCGACTCGGGCCCACGCACAGTGGATTAAAAAAAATTTTTCGTGGACAAATTGATATTCAGAAGCTATTTCTGAACCGATAAATCGGACAAAAATTACAGACAAATGTCACTTACTTACCCGATTTAGATATTCAATAATAATTAATGATTGTTTAAACAAATTGAATTAACAAATGCACTGTTTGGCTATTTTTAGAGGTAGAAACTTGGTTTTTTCAACATATCCAAATGTAAATAACTAATTTTAAAACCTTTATAGAGTTTACATAACAATAAACAATTTTAATTGTTAACAACAATTATATGAACGAATTTTTATTAGCTTCGGCATTTTTTGAGAAAAATTGCATTTCTATGATACATAAGTAACTTATTACTTAGCAGGGACTCTTTGCTATCAAACATTAACGATTGATAATTGTTTTAACAAAAATAATTAACAAATGCATTTCTTGGCTATTTATAAAAATAAAAACTCGGGGTTTTCAACGTATCTTACTGTTTATAATTCACATGTAAACATTTTTTTATACTTTTAATTAATCGGATAGTTTACTTATAAAAAAAAAGATTAAAAAGTTTGAAAGCTAAAAAAAATATAATGTTTAAAAGTATAAAAAAAATGTTTAAATGTTCGTTATAACAGTAAGATACGTTGAAAACAATCGGGTAAGTAAGTGACATTTATCAGTAATTTTCGGCCGATTCATTAGAAAAAACTTCATTTATGTCATCATAAATACCTGATATGGTCAATTGGTTTTTAAAACTTGATTATAAAATAACAAATTATTGAAAACGAATTATTATTATGAATTCAGTTAAAAATCGGTTTCTGTCTATAAAAGATTTATATTTAGTGCGAATAAATTGAGGAATTACTGTCAATCCCCTTGAATTCATTTTCAGCCACTTATTTGTTTATAAAAAATTCAATAAATTTTAAAACAATTTCTAAGCTATTCGACAACTTTTTTAGGTAGTTTCCTAATTGATTCTAGGTATTTGGGATTGAATACAAGTATTTATAGAAACTCGGTACTAAAAAAACTAAAATTTTTTTTTTCATTTTTGTTATTAAATAAAAAAAAAAAAAAATTTTTTTTAAATATGGATCGACAGTTTTGTGCGGAATTTTATACGCTTTAATTAAAATAAAAAGTTTCAAATCGGTTCAGAAATAGTTTCTGAATATCAATTTGTCCGCGAAAATTTTTTTTAACCCACTGCGCGTGGGCTTGAGCTACGCGCCGCGCTTCGCAATTATGCATTTTCTGAGCAAATTAATCGCGAGCAGTGAAATTTTTCTTCGGATTATTAGGCTTGAATAGTTTTACATGTACCACCAAAGATTTAGACGATTAGAGCATTGAGAAATTAATAATTATGCCAATTGATTATAAAAATGTTATTAAAAATATGGAAAAATTGCTTACTGAGCATCGCAATATTTTTTATCTGAAAGAGCTGTCTTTCAATAGTATGTGTACAAAATTTCGTTTAAAAATATTCAATAGTTTGAGCGCAATGAATTATTATCGAAAAAAACTCATAAATGTTTGTTGCACGAAAACAAATATTTAAACAAATTCTGTTGTCGAAAGTCCTACTTTTATGAGTTACTTTTAGTGTGAAGATTCGATTGATATAATCATTTTATAACATTTTCTTGGGTTGGAAATTGGGGTGCCCACTTGACGTGATTTGTCTCATATATATCCGTAAATAATATATCCTTTCTTAAAAAATAGATGACCTGTCGAGTGTCCGCAGTTTATTCGTGAATCTGATTGGTTGAGAGATGGTCACGTGGGATCGTCACAAGTGCGTAACGTGAAGTAATCATATAGGCGCGCGAAGCGCGGTGTGATGTACTAGTTTTAATTAAAATGGAACATATAATGGAATTAACTTTCATTCGACGTTATCTTGCTCTTCATACTTTCGTAAAACACGTTCAAAAGTTTTTCTGACTTCACTTTAGCACTAATGACTTTGAAGAGATACAGAAGTACTTTTTCGCTCGAGTCGTTTTCCGAATTCAAATAATCTTTATTTTAAATTAAGTCTGTGCAGCATTTGACGAAAAAATGTAAACAAACACAGAAAAATAGCAAAATCTGTGGTATGCCTTAAAATCCGCCATTGTGTTCACATCTTAGCAATACGCCGTGTTTAAGGCCGCAAAAATAATGTTTTGGAAGTGTCGTTTTTTTATATCGATAATTTTTGGATTGTACGACAGGTATAGGAACTGTACACTGCGGTAGATTTATGCACTTCCTATAAATATTGTAATGAGAACAGGTTCTTATGAAATAAATAATATTAAATTACTCTAATAAGAAATCTTTATCTTAACAAATTCTAACTCAAATCCTGAAAATAAAGACTTATGCCCCCTCATAGGCTAGGAACCAGTAGTCACCGGTCGTAGAACGTGTTCTCAAGGGAGGCAAATAACCCAACAACCATTTAAACAAATAAGAAAGAAAGATTTATTCAATTTAAAAGCAAAATGAACATTAATAAAGGACTTATCGCCTCACGAAAAGCGGAAAGACTCTATATAAATCAAAATCTCATTGAAAAATCATGACTCGATATAAACTAATTAAGTTCATCGCATTACGTGGGAACGATATAGTCTTTTAAGCAAATCAAAATTAAAATGATTAAATTAGAACTCAATTCCACAATAAATTATTAATCGGATAGTTCAGTAACAAGCTTCCAAAAGAAATACAATAAAAATAAACTCTCGTGGCCCTTTCTAAGTCTAATACACAAGCGAATTAATAATTCGCACTCAGGAATTCTACAATCTGTTTTCCCTTTCCCACGAGAGACAGAGAGAGAAACGCAAGTTTAAATGACATTAAATTATCAATTGAAGCTCAATTTATTTTTAAGACGCGGCGGTAAATTATTACAATCCGGAATATTCGCGCAGCGCGGAATTGACCCTTTGAAATCTCCTAATCCCTCGTTGAACAGAAAAATCCCGCAGAGATCTAATCTAAAAAATCACGTTACGGCCCGGAAAGCAGAATATGAAGATATCTGCTGAATCCCCACAGCCTGGAGTGGCGTGCATAGAGATCCAACAGATAAATTGACCCAAATTAAATAAAATGCGAAAAATATAGCAAAAGATGAAGTCAGCAGCCTAGAGTAGCGTGCACCAACCTCATTTTTTTAAAAGTATAGGAAATTACAGCCTGGAGTGGCGTACATAATTTCCTATAAGTGAATACTATCTGTCTGATTGGACTTGACTGCTACCCCTGGAGCTCGATGATCCTTTAAGTAGAATATGGAGACTATAGTCCGGCGCTGGGCGACGAGTGGAAAGTTCGTTCCCTTTATATCCCCACAAAAGATTGTCTCGTTGATGGGAGACCCTTTTGTCATGCGATCCCAGCGTGATTTGGGCCTTATCAAATTAACATTGATATCTGATTGATAATGCCTGTCCGCATCCTGCCATGCCGACAACGTTTAGGCCGTCAATATTTAGGCATATTGAGTCGCGGTGTACCACACCGTTACAATATATAATGTTCTTGAAAAGGATTTAAATAAACACGAGTCACTTTGTTTGACAATTGTCTTTATTTTAAATAGTGCATTGCACGCACCATGTGTACCGCACGTCTAACTCCCACTACATCTCAGACCTAAGTGTTGAACACAGTATGACGTCGCTACACAGAGCGAGGAGAGGATGCAGATTGTCATTCCTGGCCAAGGAAGATATTTTTGATGTAAAGAGTAAACTCGATATTTGATTTTAATGTATAATCCCTACACGGGGGCTATCTACTTATTTTCTGCAAAAACTAATTTGTTTGACTAAAACGGGAATTTTTACAAGTGGTAAGACTTGGGTTAGAGGGGTGCGGGTGAGCAGTACTTACATTTTGCCAAGTCCCTATCCAAGGAAAAAAAGCACAAAACTTCACTTCAAGGGTGCTTCACTCACTCAGAAAAATTTTGCGAATTTCGCTATGCACTGCAAAACCCGAGCACTTGCGAAAATCGTGTAGAAAAATTAATATGATAAATCGCGTACTAGACCTGCACTAGTTACTTGACTAGTTACTAGACCTGTCAGCTGTTTCGCAGGGTCGCCAATTGACCATTATATATATACCATTATATTTACCATTAGACTAATGGTAAATTGGCAACCCTGCGAAACAGCTGACAGGTCCAGTAACTATTCAAGTAACTAGCACATGTGTAGTACGCGATTTATAAAACTTCTTATTTTACACGATTTTCGTAAGTGCTCGGGCTTTGAAGTGCATAGCGAGATTCGGAAAATTTTTCTGAGTGAGTGACGCACCCTTGGAGTGAAGTTTTGTGCCTTTTTTGCTCGGACAGGGACATGGCAAAATGTAAGTACTGTTTACCCGCACCCCTCAACCCGCGTCTCATCACTTGTAAAAATTCACTTTTTAGCCAAACAAATTTCTTTTTGCAGAAAATAAGCAGATAGCCCCTGTCGTACAACCAAAAGATTGTCGATAAAAAAAACGACACTTCAAACACATCATTTTTGCGACCTCAAACACCGCGTATTGGTAAGATGTGAACCCAATGGCGGATTTTAAGACATTCCACAGATTTTGCTATTTTTCTGTGTTTGTTTACATGTTTTCGTGAAATGCTGCAACAGGCTTAAAATGAAACGTCAGCATAGCCAAAAATTGATCACATCATTCTTTAAGAAACCAAATACACGAAGTGATGTCGAAGAAGAAAATCTTGATAGTGAGTAACGTGACGTTTCAAACGAACAATATTAAGGTTATACCCAAAAATTTACATTTTGTAATTTGCAATGGGCTACTTACAACAATACACGTATTTTTTTATTAAAAAAAAAATCATTTTTAGAACTCGCAAAAACAAATTTTTTGTCTTCTGGACTTTAACACGTAAAATGTGTACGTTATTTACTTTTGTGATTTTGGACCATATTATAACTCAATTTACTTAAGTATTTGTATACTTGTTCTCTCATCAGTGAAGATGCATTTCATTCACTTTTTATGCCTCGAAAAATCTAAACATATATTTATACTTTTAGCCTTACATCCACTTACATTAAAATAAAACTATCATAGATTTTAGGGAGTTTTAAAAATAATTTTTTTTTAATAAAAAAATACATGTATTGTTTTTTCTTGTAGAGAACAATTCGATGAAGTCGTCCATTGAAAATTATAAAATGTATATTTTTGGGCCACTCTAATATACAGGGTGTTTCGCGAGCTCTCTGTATACTTGTACCTACAAAATCTAGAGCAAAAACTAAGTATAAATCGGATAAAAAAATGCTTAAGAATGCGTAGTTTTTAAACTACAAATCATTAAAGTTAACCAATTAGGAGCACGTTTTAAGCCGCCATGAATTCATAGTTATTTGTGAGAATGTGTGTGTTTCTTGTTCAAATTTCGTTCGTGGTCCTCATTGGTTAACTTTAATGCTCTGTAGTTTAAAAACTATGCATTTTCAAGCATTTTTTTAACCGACTCTTTGACTTAGTTTTTGCTCTAGTTCTTGTGGGTACCAGTATACAGAGAGCTCGCGAAACAACCTGTATATATCTAAATTTTTACACGCACGATTATTTGTTTATATTCCTACATAAAAACTTGATGTAAAAATGACGTAAAAAATGAAGTAAAATGTTACATTCTTCAAAAATAAAAGTATATTCTTTTACAGATGAGAAACAAATATCAGATACACTTCTTTCTGACAACAGATCAGAAGAGATCAGCCAAATCGGCTCTGAAGAACTTATTCAAAGCGTATGGCAAGCAAACCAATTTGACATCGCAAAGACAAATCCCAATGTTTTAGATGACAATATGAAGAAAAATTTACTCACATCACTTCTGCTCCCCAAACTGCCTTATAAGTTTCCTGTCACAACAGAAATATCACACAGAAGAACCTTCCAACCCACGTGAATAAAAGAAGATGTTTTTGCTTTTCTAGCTTACTCAACGAGTGATGATAGTGTGTACTGCAAACCATGCTGGTTATTTTCTAATAAAGTTGTCGAAAAAGGATGTCATGAGAATGCAGGAAAATTAGTCAGCTTTGGTTTCCGAGAATGGAAAAAAGCGAAAATTTTTTTTTAAACTCACATGGACAAGGAATATCACAAAGATTGCGTTGTGCGAGCCACTTCATTTCTTCAAGTATCATCTGGAAAGCAGCTTGATATTTTGTGTCAATTAGATAGCCAACGTAACGAAGAAAAAGAGGAAAACAGGGCTGCTCTCAGACCAATTATTAAGACGATCCTTTTTTGCGCAGAGCAGGAATTACCTCTGAGAGGTGATCATAATAGCGGCGCTCTTTCTCTTACACGACCTGAAAAGAAAGATGGGAAGTTTCGAGCCCTTTTGCGTTTGAAAATCGAATCTGGTGATAAAGATTTGGAAAAGCATATTATTGACAGCGCAAAAAACGCTACTTATATGAGTCCTAAAATTCAAAACGAAATTATACAAATCTGATATCGTCACTGAAAAAATCATTGATAAAGTCAATAATACTGACTGTTTTAGTCTTCTTGGCGATGAAACCATGGATGCTTCAGGTACTGAGAAGCTCTCATTATGTCTACGGTACGTCGATATTTCAAAGGACCCGGAAACTCCTGTACTGAGAGAAGATTTTGTAGGCTTCGTTCCGATCGATGATCAGTCTTCCCAAAATCTCACTACCGTTATACTGCAGTGGTGTGAAGAACTTAAACTGGATATGAATAAGTGTGTCGGACAAGGATACGACGGAGCAGCAAATATGTCAGGTCATTTAAGTGGTGTGCAGAAGCGAATAAACAACAAATATGATAAAGCAAGATATTATCATTGTGCCTGTCACCGTGTGAACCTTGCTGTGTCAAACGCGATGTCAATTCCTGTAATTCGTAACTGTCATGGAGTCGTTGGTCAAGTGACAAATCTATTCAGAAACACTTCCAATGCCAGCAAGAATTTTCGAGAAAACATCGAAAAACATGCTCCAGATAGCAAAAAGAAACGACTTCTGCGTTTTGGTGAAACCAGATTTATTGAAAGGCATGAAAATATTATCACATTTATGGAACTCTTTGAATGTATCGCCATCAGTTTAGAAGATATAACTGAGAAAACGTGGTCTATATCTTCAACTGCATCAACTCTTCTTGCTGCGATGCAATAAAAGCGATTTCATAGTGAGCCTTGCTGTTTGTGAGAAGCTGCTCATATGACTCTTCCATTGTCGGTTTTTCTTCAAGAAAAGTCGTTGGATTTCGTATCTGCTATCAACCACACTAAAGAAATAATAAATTCTTTTCGCCAGATTAGAGAAACCGCAGATGATTTTTTCAGAGAAATTTTTAAATCTGTATCACAGTTTGCTAAGGACCTTTTTGACACTGAAATTTCGGTTTCAAGAGTTATCTCCAAATAAAAAAACCGTGCAAATCCGCAAACTTCATCAAGTGAAGCGTATTTCAGAGTCACAATATTTATTCCTTACATCGACGCTTTAATACAGAATTTGACAGAACGATTTCTTGAGAACGAAAATATTCTACCGAGCTTCCAACTGCTTCTTCCAGGATTTACTGATGTAAATAAAGTGGATGAGTTGGAGAAGTTAGCTTCATACTTCGAAGATAAGATGTCATCGTCTGCAGTGAAATCAGAATACAGGATGTGGTGTGCGAAGATGTCGTCGATTGACTTTTCAATCGAAGTTTTGAAACTGTTAGAGTATTGTGATGGAACATATTTTCGCGCTTTAAAACTACTCCTCACCATTTTGGCCACACTTCCAGTAACAACAGCTAGCGTAGAGAGATCGTTTTCTACTATAAAAAGAATTAAAACTTTACCTAGAAGTGTAATGAGTCATGACAGACTAAGCGCGCTTGCCATGATTTCTATCCACTGCAGTGTTGCCAACTTGAAGGAGTGATTTTGCGGCACACTGTTGTCAAAATTGCGGATTTTCAAAGCAAAATGCGGACAACTTGTTTTTGCTCATTTATCGCGTTGAAAATCGTTGGCATATACATGAGAGTGAAAACGACAAACAGATCTACCTATCTCTGTCACGCTCATGAGTTTCTGCTTTACCTGTTCACAATAGGAGTTTATAAACCGACATCGACATAGACATGGCATGGCATAGAGTTTACGTCGTGCGCGCGCATCTATTGCCAACTGCAGAATTTTTATTGCGTTAGTGTTCCGCTGTACAAATATGACAAATACAAATTCTGCAGTTGGCAATAGATGCGCGCGCACGACGTAAACTCTATGCCATGTCATGTCTATGTCGATGTCGGTTTATAAACTCCTAACGCATTCCGGATCCATGGGACGCAACCTTAAGGCTTTAGACCAATCACATCTTGCCCACCATTGGAAATGAAGGCATGTGGGCAAGATGAGATTGGTCGAGAACCTTATTCGCTATGCGTTAAGCGTTATGCAAAAGTGTGTGCCAGAGGCTTAACTCAAGAAAAATGCTTTTCTTATGAGGCTATGGTAAAAAAGGACAGAGTTATCTTCGAGTTCAGGTTTCAGGTTCGGGTTTATATTGTGCTTAGGCCTTAAGGCCTGATTACACGCTTTTAGGAAAATGTGCCTCTTCTCACTCTACCATGTGACTATCCCATAAGTTTGTCTCATGGTAGAGTGAGAAGAAGGACATTTTCCTAAAAGCGTGTAATCAGGCCTTTATTCACGTGAAAAATGATTTCTTATAAGAAATCTTATATAAATATTTCTTGAAAAATAAAAATTTTTAACAAAAATATTTTTTGTATACAAATAATTTTTTTTGTAATCAGTTTTTATTTTTCAAAAAATATTTAATTAAATAATAACATCGAAATTTTTATATTGATTTTAATAATTCATTAAATAGTAATAAACAGTCTTCAGTTTACGAATCACAGAATTCAGCTCGTAAAACAAGGAATAAATAATTCTTCAGTCCATAAACATATGGAAAAGAAATCTTAATTTCTTATAGTTTGATTTTAAATCGTGGCTATTAGTTAATTGCTTACTTAGTTTACAATTATTGGTAATGATCACAAGTTGTAAGCAGTCTTTGGTTTATGAATCTTATCATAAAAATAAATTATTAAAATGTAATGTTGCAAATCAAGAAATATTATGCAACCTTAAGAGGATACATGACGCTGAAACTGGCAGCCAGATTCTAGCGGCCAGGTAAATATTTTTTGAAATATTTCCATGTATTACAACTTCAAGTCAGTCGTTGAAACGAACCATAGGTTAAGTAACGATAGGCATTAAAAATAATTATTTTATTGCAAAAAGCAGTTCTGCATCTGGAAAATTCGCTTATATTCAAATACTACATTATTCAATGATAACTTTTCATATTTATATAACAATTTATCGTGGTATTTAAAGCCAGGATAAATTTTGGAATGTACGGTTACCTAACGATAGGTATAGAAAATAATTAATTTCTTGCAAAAAACAGTTTTGCATAGGAAAATCTTGCTTATATTCAAATACTACATTATTCAAACATAATTTTCCATATTTTTAAAATGCTTTATCGTGGTATTTAAAGCCAGGATAAATTTTTCAATATAAGGTTACATTGAAAAAAAAATATTTAATTTATCCTTGCTTTAAGTACCACGATAGTTTTCAAAATATGGGAAATTATCTTTGAATAATGTAGAATTTGAATATAAGCGAAATTTCACGATGCTTCCTGTTTTTTGAAATAAATAAATTACTTTCTATACCTATCGTTAGGTAACCGTACATTTCAAAATTTATCCTGGCTTTAAATACCACGATAAATTGTTTTAAAAATATGGAAAATTATCTTTGAATAATGTAGTATTTGAATATAAGCGAAATTTCCCTATGCAAAATTGTTTTTTGAAATAAATTAATTACTTTTTATACCTATGGTTAGGTAACCGTACATTTCAAAATTTATCCTGGCTTTAAATACCACGATAAATTGTTTTAAAAATATGGAAAATTATCTTTGAATAATGTAGTATTTGAATATAAGCGAAATTTCCCGATGCAGAGCTACTTTTTGCAATAACATAATTATTTTCAATACCTATCCTTACTTAACCTATCGTTCATTTCAACGACTGAGAATATTTCCGAGAATATTTCCCCGGCCGTTAGAATCTGGCCACCAGTTTCAGCATCATAGAGGAAACAAGGTTTTCAGTAGGCAAAACTAAACATTTCAGGAGCATCAGCATCCTTTTCGTGTACCTGAGAAGGCGTGAAGGTGTACATAGATAAATAATCCTATTAAATATTTTAGGAAGTGGTGAAAAGTTAGCGCAGCATCCTCCTTGCTTTCTGACAGCCTGGTTTGCATGAAGTATGCCATTGACTATGGGAGTAATTAATTTGTTTCGTTTCTTCGTCTTTATATTGTTAATTTTTGAAAATTCTCTCTCACAATCGGAATTGGAAACAGGCATTGAGAGGGCGGTTAGGGCAAACTTAGGTAGGGCCGTGAACAGCTGCTCTCCGCACTCATCTCTGTAATGCAACAACTATAAACAGAACGGATAAAGCAAATCTTTAGAAAAGTGTTTTAATTGATTAAGTAATCAAAAATTATATGTGAAATTTTCTAAAAATAATACCTTGTGTCAGAACTGATCTGGCTCAGATGTATTGAGCACTTCATGTGGCAAATTCTCAGCCTCCAGCGGCAGTCGTCTCCACTCGTCATCAACGACCTGCATCTCATTTCCTTCGAGACATCGTGGTAGAAGACACGCCAGAGTGTGCAGACTCGGAGTCTTTTCCCTCTCTTTGTGTGAAAGAACTGTATTTGGACTGAACAGGTACATCCGAGCAAAAACAGGATTATTAAAGGTGTACCTATATTCATGTGACATAAAGTAGAATAATTATTATAATAGAAAGGTACCGTGATACTCGTACATACATGTTAAGTGTTATAGCGAATGCTTACCTTTTCTTAATCGCCTGACAAAATGTGACAAGGAAAAGCCGACATCTTTCCTTTAAATTCATAATTTGCTCAGGGTTGGCCTGACAATCTTGTTTTGAGAGCTAAGACATCACATCAACACCCAAGTACATGTTATTAATATGTACATATTTTGTACAGTCATCTGGGCAAATTTCGTCAACTAGGGTGCGCAAAACGTAGTCACAAGACATGTAATTCAGCAAAAATTCTTTATACGCTGTTACCATCCTGTCATGCAGCACAGTTATTACTGTCTTCTCAGACTGGAAGTACTCATTCAGCCCTGTAATCTTCGGCAATATCCACTTCAAGAAGTAATAATACACTTCAATGAATGGATCCGACAAACCTGAATAAATGACAACATTTTCAGCGCATCCCAATTCTCCAAAATATGTAGTACCGCTGGAGTGAATGACAACCAACGTGTTTGACTAGGATGGATCATATTGGTAATATTTAGCTCAAAAAATTCCTGGAATTGAATGAACTGTGCTCGACGTTTGCTGCTATGGGTAAAATAATTGAAAATAAGGTGACACAGATCTTCATAAATACAGGGTAGCACTTTGCACGCTTCACTGGCGCATAAGTGCAAAGAGTGACAAATACAAGTCACAATTACAATTCCAGGACAAAGTGACTTCATTCTCGTAGCGACTGAATTATTGCAGCCCATCATAACACTGCAGCCATCACTGGCAAACCCTATAATGTTCTATTCTGGAATCTGCCTTTCATTAAAGGTTGCTATCAATTGATCATACAGAACTTGTGCCATAGCTCCGGTATCTGCAGCGTTGGTATTTTTCTCGGTAAAAATTTGCTCCAATTCCCAATGCCTCGTGGTCAGTCGACCAATCTCTTCATCGTACAATCTCACCATCACACATGCTGTCTTCGTAGCTGAAATGTCTGTCGACTCATCAGTTAAAATCGAAAATTTTACGGATTTAAGCCTTTCTGCGAGAGACTCCTTCTCGGCATCTCCAATAACATTTAAGACAATACTTATATAAGAAAAATTATTATTGTTAAATGGACCTTTTCTCCTACCTACCAGTTTTGTGTACCTTTGTTTTAAAATAAAGTTGGTGACTCTTATATGAATTAAACAATAAACTTTTCAAGACACATAAGATTGTTAGAAAAACTATTTCCTTTCAACCTTACACCTTTTACAATAAGTGTGCGCGGGTACGCACACGCGTTTAACCCCTTGTTACAACTTCATTTTATGATATTGTGACGGGAAAGTCATTTCTCCCGTAATATTTCATAAATTACATAAATGTCCGTCGACGTCAAGGCGGGAATGATTACATTAATTTAGTATTCCGTATTTGAATGCGTGTTGGTATGGTAGATTCCTAGCTGACTATCAGCTAGAGATCTCGGTCGATTTCGGCTCCACCATGAGCGTTGACGAATGTCGTCAGGTGTCTGCGCGAGTGTGAGACGCAGTGGAGTGCGTATAAATAAAGACGTAATAGCTCTTTTGTTAGCGAGAAGCGTTGACCACATCTCTACTCCGTCGTCACATCCTCAAACTAATGTCGTAAAGCATGTTAGTCAAACTATTCAACCGTCGATTTCCGTGTTCGTAGATGAAAACCAACAGGAGTGGGATAAAGATTTGTCTAAGGTTTAGTTAGCTTACAATACGATCCCACATATAGGCATTGGAAAATCGCCTTTCTTCTTGAATCATGGACGTGAAACGAAAATAAGACACTTGACAGAGTTCCGTGAAGACATTGACGATTCGATTATTAAAGACTTAGTTGACGATTGGACAGCGCGTATGGATGTAATTGACAAATTTCGTCATTTATTAAAAGAGTTAAATAAGAAAGACTCAGAAAGGCGCTTAGCCAAAGTCAATTCACATGGGGTCGAGTTAATTCGAGTCAGAGCATTATATTATATTGTCCTGATAAGAAAATGGGCTATAAGGTTGAAGCTTATTCTTCGAAGTTAGCTCATGCATTTAAAGATTCCTCGTCGATTGTTGTATTCTAATTAATGTAATTTTTCAGTTTAAGTCAACCGAGCGATACGTTTTGTTTCGTCTTTCTGCGAACTGCTGGGTTGTTTTCAGTCTAGCAATGCATGTTGATTTTCGTCTCCCAGTTGAGGTTCCTCTACCCAGGCTCCGGTCTCTAGGCAAATATTGGAGTCAACAGGACGACAAGCTTGGTCGGGAATTCAAGGCTAAGTGGGCTTAGTCATCCAAACCTGAAATTATGATCTCGACAAAAAGGTTGAAGAGATCAGGAATTGCCATCACCTGAGTTTAAGTTGGCCAAGCTAAAGAGGGTCCCCTTACAGAATTTAAATTAAGCCGAGAATGTTCGACAGAAATCGTTTGTCTGCTATCAGCCGTGCTACCAAGGAAGGATGATGAAGAAGCCCTTTCGACGAGTTGTCAAAAGCTCTCGTCACACTGTCAGTGACTATTTATCCCTTGCCGTTGACAAGATGTCTATTTCAAGGATGCCATGCAGGAATTAGATATTCCATACTAACGAACACCAAATGTCAGGAGCAATCATTATACGTGGCCGACTGTAATTCATTAGTCAGGCTCTAGTAAAGGATTTTATTAGCAAGCTCTCTTGATGATGTTCGAGACAAGTACCTAGACGTTCGTCACCTACATCGAAGGCAACATGTTGTCGTTGCGTGAGTTTCAAGTCCAAGGAGCATAATTGCTAATTGTCAGGCCAATTAGCTAATTAGTAGCCAATTAGTAAGGTAACAATTGCTAATTGTTACCTTACCTGCCAGGATTCTGAAGGATGTGTGGTGCCGAGGACTTTGACACCAAGGATTGTGACTACCCTCACAGTGACGAGCATGAATATATTTGGGAAGTTGCTCACTTACTCATCGGACTTGTTGTTGTTATCTTGAGTATCCGGATTGTATGATCAATTGCCATGGAGTGTTCGACTGGCTCGGTCGCAATTACTATCAGATCTATATGCATGGTTAGCAGGGATTCAACAACCAAAAAAAAAAGTAAAGACTCAATTCATCGATGCTGATGTCTATTCGAATCGACTGCGACGATTCCTCATTTCAGAAAACGCACTTAGCTGGAAGAGTGGTGCCTACCAACCCTAATGTTCCGAATGCAAATCTATTCTCGGAGGGTAAATACAACTGATGGTCGAGGCACTGACAGTACCTTTCGTCGCCAGGTCCCTCGATCGAAGTTTGGAAGAGAGATCGGGTTAGGACGAAGAACAGGAAGTCAAGATCATCGTCTCAGCGAAGTATAAGAATTCGTCGATGCAATCGTCGACAGTTGTAGGGCTTCAGCATTCGTTCAGTGTTTCGACTGTGATTGTATTGGCGAACGATTTTCTCATTTTCTACTTTTGATATTGGTGTATATTTTGCGTTATTGTCGACTTACGTTTACTTTAATTTTATTCTGCCGTAGTTATATCTGGCTTGTTCATTGATCGCTATTTAGGTTCTGCAAGGGCCGTTTTCTTATTGTCGAATTAGCGTTAACTTGTGTCAATTTAGTTTCATTCGTTATTTTATTTCGTAGCGATGAAAAGCGAAAATTTTGGGCAGAGTTAATTTTCAGATTGAATTCCAAACATTTATTATTCTTTCTTTTGTTTCGTCAATTTTATTTCGTTAAAATTGATATTACGGGCCATGTTATAATAATTATTTAAATCATATTTAATCAGATAAATTAGTCATATTTGATTGCTTGTCATTGTCTTTAATTCTTTATTTAGTTTCAGGATTCATTTTCATTCTCACCTTGACGTGACAGTTTGAAGGGGGAGAGTGTGACGGGAAAGTCATTTCTCCCGTAATATTTCATAAATTACATAAGTGTCCGTCGACGTCAAGGCGGGGATGATTACATTAATTTAGTATTCCGTATTTGAATGAGTATTGGTAGGGCAGATTCCTAGCTATCAGCTGGAGATCTCAGTCGACTTCGACTCCACCACGAGCGTTGACGAATGTCGTCAGATGTCTGCACGAGTGTGAGACGCAGTGGAGAGCTCACTCTTGTGTCGTTCCTCGTCGAAGTAGGAAGTTTTGTGTAAAAGGGCGACCAAAGTCGGGTTCAGCCGAATATATGTATAGTGAGCCAAAGCAACGCTTATAGCGTCGATTATTGTATGACGAATGGAGTCAATTATTATCTTGCTATTGGAATTGTTGAGGTCGTCGAAATAATGTCGTGGTTATATAATTACTCGAAGGAACCTGTAAGTACCTGATTATCTGATCTTTATAATAAATGTTTGGAATTATTAACTTGTATAAACGTGGTTATATTATTATTGGGTCAACCCAAGTCCCACGCCTCATATTACTTGCTTTTATTAATAGTCGATTGCTCTTGATATATATTTGAGCTAGCTTGTCGCTTTTATTGTATTTTACCTCGCTAATCGGGTGTGTTAGATTAGCTGGCGCCCAATCTTATTTTGTCTTTTACACATTTTCTCTTGTTCTTTGGGGCCCCGGCAGGCTCTGATCCAGCCCGCGCCGGGTGATAGGGGAATTATTAATATATATACATTCCACCTTCTCAATATACAATTATAAAAAGTCAGGTTAAAGAAAAGTCCCCGAACTGGCCAATTCACAGATATACATATAGATAATACTTCACACGGTTATGGGTTAATTAATAATACAGAATTTTTTTTTTTCAGATTTTCACTACTAGGAGAAAAAGTTACGAAAGTTCCAAGGCCAAGTTTAATGAGCTATTTGAAACTTTCCACCATGCCACTTAAGGCATCTTTACATCAACTGGCGTCTCTCTATGACGCTTTAAGTAAGGATGCTAGAAAGCAAGGATTTGCCAAGTATGCTGGATATTCGGATGATGTTTTGGAAGCTTTAGAAATATCTAATGGCGGTGGTTCTGGACCACAGCTTAAAAATCTGTTAGAAAAAACATTGGAACGCAATGAACTTTCCCGAGAAGATTCTAAAGCACTAGCCAAACAAGTTTTATTACTACTTGAAAATTCTGGAAGCCAATTAAGTACAGATCTTAGGCGCTTACTACCACTGCGTTATCTACCGTAAAATAATAATAAATAATAAATATCCGCTTTAATAAAAAAAAACTGGAAAGTGACACATAAACGACAATAAAATAAATATTCCCAAGATTAAAGATTCCCAAATGTTTTAAATGTATCCTAAGTGTAATACTCCTGAATATTAATACATACATATTAAGTTATAATGTTATTTTTTCATACATATTGTTATTATTTCGTTTTGAGGAATATGAATGTGCGGTAACCGAAATATTTCGGAATTTGCAAACTCTGTCTACTTTTGTTCTCTTAAATGATTTTTTTTTATGTCCTATTATATTAATTTTTTATAAACAATTAGTATTTTTGAAAAAAATTCAATATTGTTATATTTAGGAAGAACATTTCAGGAATGTATGCTTATAAAAAAAAATTAACGTAAGAATCGTCAAAATCCGTTTCTCCATTTACGAGAAGAAAATTGTGTTGTACCACTAAATTTTCATTTCTAATAACTTTGACAAAAAAAAATTTGTTGATACTAAAAACTGGAGAATTCTTGTCATTTAATAAGGCTATAAAAAATTTATTTTACAACGAAAAAAAAAGACTTTTGAATTATGGGTAATTTGACATAAACAAAAATTTCAAACAAATAAAAAAAAACTGTTAAGCAGAAAATTCCAAAATTTTGGATTTCAACTAGTCCTGACCAAACTACAATACTATATGGGCCCCTTTTTGAAGTTGAACTTCATTGCGCTCGTCTTGGGGGAAAAATGCATTTAAAATTCGATAAATCGATAGTGTGACACACATAGCGCTAGTCAAGGACAGAGTAAATAAAGAATGGTCGAGTGAAAGAGAAAGCGAACTCGAACGGATGTTCTCGAACCTGACTTCATGATCTACGAGACGTTCGATACATTGAATTGTGTCATTCACTCATCTTTCAAAGGAGGGCCTCTCCAACGAGGGCCTTTTTCACACTTGGCTGATTCTGCGTCCCTCCCGCGCAACCCTTGAAGTGAATCGTGCTAGTTTCGCGGAACGTGGGTACAGAAGCGCCTATTTGCCAGCCAACCAACAAAGGGCAGTGAGGCAAAGTGTCTGGGAAAATGCTCACTAGCTTTGCAATGTGGTGCCATCTGAGGCATTGTACGGTATTGTTTTGAACTAGAGATAAATGTTTACACTCGACTTCCCCAATAGTCACGTTCCCAATAGTCAACAGAATATTTCACAATGAACACTTGATAGCTACTGCACATGCGTTGCGCTCAGCATCTGATTGGTGATTATTCGCATTTGATATGACGTATGCGCAATTGATGTGAAATTTGAGGGAAAAAATTTTGTGAATATTGGGAACGACTCTGGTTTCGATTTCGGGACTATATGGGAAGTCGAGTATATATGTATGCGCTGTTAGTTACTGGGATCTGAATACTTGAGGGCGCCACGAGCGGAATCATGTCAATATGGCCACGATAACAGGTAGATTTTGAAAAATATCATTGAGTTGGTAGTGAAAATACTGAAAATGACAAAAAATCATTAAAAATAACAGAAAATTAAATTAAGGATTAAACAAATTTTGATTTTACAAATTCTGCACCCTCTTGTAAAAATTTTGTTGAAGAGGAACAAATCTTACAAGCGGAACACGAGTTTTCTTTTTTTTATCATCTCGAAATGATGAAGAAATATTTATAAATATTAAATGAAAATATCAGAATAGAATTATTTTTGATTTAATAGTAATTTGAATTTTGGAAAATAAAAAACTCGCACTGTTTCATGTTTTTAAGCTGTGGGTGAATAATCAACATAACCAAACACACAAGAAAACTTTTTACTTTTGGATTTCCGCGAAGAAAATTCCATTTTAAAACATGACTTTTTAAAATACTTCCGTATTTACTATCTACTTTATATTTTAGAACTCTGTAAAAGATGATTATACTTTCATTTATTTTAAGGCTGATGGAATTTGAAAAATACTCATGTAGAAATTCCACTGGAATCTAAAATTGAAAAATCCCATGTAGGAAACCATATTGGAAACTATATGGGAAACAATATCGGAAACCGTATAGGAAACCAAATCGGAAACTACATTGAAAAATATATTGGAAACAATATTGGAAACTATATAGTAATTTGAGCCCGTATACTATATCGTTTCCAATGTAGTTTCCGATATAGTTTCCAGTATAGTTTCCTATATAGTTTCCAATGTCTTTTTTTTTTTTTAATTTAAAATTGAGTATTGAGCGTTGGGAAAAGGCTATAAAAAGAAACTAAAATATAATTTTTTGGAATTTTATTTTATTTTTTTCAAGAAACAAAACCTTAAAATTACACAATACAAAATTGAGATCTTATAATAGTAATAATACAAATTCGGAACCGCGCATAAGTACTCACTATCTTCATCCAACACCCTGTGCACACATACTTTACAAATTTCACTAGTAGATATAAAAAAGGTTTCCTTATCTATTTGAACGATTTTTTTAATCATGCGACAACTATTATAGAACGAGTCTGCAGTGATAATTTTTTTAACAATTGTGACCTCATTTTTAGTACACGGATCTGCTATAAAATCAACTAACTGCATCTAAGACCCGTTACTTAATTGTGCGAAGGAGTTGTCGGATCGTTTGTTGTCTTTCATCGATGACACATACAAGCAACTATTTTTCACAATCTTTTTATATGTAACTGCTTGTTCAGAGAGATGTAATTTTTCTATCCAAATTCTATCTACAGGACATGCTGTACCGAAATATCTTATTTCATAAATTTGGAGAGACTTTTGAACGAGAGTTGTACCCATGTGATTATAAAAATTTTTAACGATATATAAACAATGCGGCTGTAGGACATCTTTTAGAAATAACATACTGTACTTGAGACTAATTCGTCGACAAATTTGGTCATGAATACCCTTAGCAGCATGTATCACCTTATGCATTATGAGCCCAAAGAGGACCCCAATTATAAACGCTTTTAGACAATACATGTAACAATTGGTCAGCCAAGTCTAATTCAAATTTTGAAATTTCTTCTTTCATTAGTAGATACATAGCTTCCACTAATAAAGCCCAGTGCATGACAAAATTTTTCGGCAATACAGTTGATAGTATAGTTAGTCGAGCAATTTGATGGGGAGCTTTAATATTAATCAAAGCATTATCAATTTTAGGAACCAAGTTTTTGGAAAATAATCCTCCTTTCTTTTTATTTCCAAACAACATTGTAGCAAATTGTTTACCTATTCCGCTAATCAAATGCATACTATCGGATACACATCCAGATAAAAAAGGAAAGCCAATCAAATTTATCAATTGAGATGGATTCTTCACCCCAAAAACAGGTTTCTTCGAATTAGATGCCAATCTCATATGCTCTATAGTATTCTCCATATTTCTATTTTTTGGAACTTTATTTTGCAAAGGATACTTAATATTTCCTGCACCGCGAATATTAGGTTTAATCTTATTTTGAACCCACTCTCCAGGGTGGAGGCACTGATTGCATCCATAGGATCCATTGAATTGACTAAATCCCTAAACTGGAGCACGGGCTACAGAATCAACACAGCAAACTTTAATAAAAACTTTGACGTTAATTTCTTTGTCATTTACCTTGCACTGGACTCCTTTAGTTGCAAGAGCATTCATATTATCTACGAATGGACCGAGAAAGACATTTATATTTGGCTTGTCTTTGCCAAACCAAAGACCAACTAGTATTAGCACTTTTGTTCTAACGTGTACCGGTAATTCGTTGACCATTACAAAGATCGGCCAAATAGAATACGCTGAACTGTTAAATAACGGCGCACCGTCGGTGTTGAAGACTAAAGTAGCGTAGTTTAGTTTTTCAACTTGACCTAAATTTTTCACGAATTCGCGGTAAAGTTTACCGTCATAAATATCACGCACAACGCCTTTCTCGTGAACTCTTTTGCTAACAACAAAAGTGTAATATTCGCTATTTGACTCAATCAACTTTGATATATGTGAAGATGCATCCAGCGTGATAAAAAAATCTTTGTATTTATAGTCTTTTACATTAATTTTGTTTTGGCATACTTTGCATTTCATAAGTCTATCTTTTCGTTTAAATTTACCGATGTACGCATTACACTTAGGGCATGTCACGTGAAGTTCCATACCATTTCTCGGATAAAACAGTTTGTCGATTAAGTATCTAGTGTTTGGTATTATATGCTATGCAAAAATACCATAGGTATTCACCGTTGTCAAAAATCACCGTTGTCAGTGACAACGCATGAACAATCGCATACTTGATACTCATAAGTATGATTTCGCCTCGATTTTTGTCCACTGGAACATTTATTGGAGTCTTGATTTCTTCACAGTTTGCCATATCATGAAGAAATGAAAAACACTTTTTAAAAGAGAATTCGCCACTGTCAGCTGACCCTACACAATCAGCGTAATTTTCCTCTAATGCATCAACAAAGAAATCATCATCATCAACTTCAACCTGAAATATTGGAAAATGATTTAAACGTTCTACTGAAACCAATAATGATTAATATAAAGATATGATAATTATTTGAAAAAATAATTTGTATATAATTTAAGCAATATAAATCCCCCAAAACATTTTTATGTAAATTAAAGCTTATGCCTAAAAACCCTTTGTCAAAGTCGCTTTCCGACTTCTTGTTGAACTCATTCTTAAAAATTGATATTATATAAGCCTAATGTAAATAATTTTTTCAATATTTAAATAAATATATGAAACATTTTTTCAAGTAAACTAAAAGTATTTTTCTAAAAGTTTATATTTAAAAATAATTTTAAAAAAATATTCGAATGTTACGATTAAAAGTTTGAAACTGATGGAAGATTAAAATAAAAAACTACAAAAAGTTCAATTTTACCATAAAAACGATTTCATAAAAACGATTGATCTTTCAAAAAGTTACATTTCTCAGTTAATAGTTTATAGCGTTAGAGTTTAGAATAAATAAATGAAGAGTATGTAAAAAGTCTTTAGTATAAGGAAAAAGTTTCAATAATATATTAGGTGCACAACTTTGCTTCCGCCGATTTTTTCGAAAATTTGGGGCTTTATTCTGAAAAAGTGATTATCTGTTTATGATTCAAAGTACTGTCCGTCACTAGCCACTACTTTTTGACATCTTTCGGGCAATTGTCGGATACCATTTCGAAAAAACGATGCGTCTTTTGAGGCGATCCACAAATCGATCCATTCTTTGACTTCTTCATAAGAATGGAAGCACAGTGTCACCGTAAGCACTTGAGAGCACTCGATGAGCCTCAGCCGCAGTTTTCTTCAAATGAAAGCAGAAAATCAACACTTCCCTCAAATGACGAGAATTTGGCTTGAAAACTGACATCTTCGATCGAGAATACACTTCTGATGCAAACACAAATTCACTAATGTGGTGATGTGGTTATGTTGATAGATGCCCAAGCTTACTGTATGAAATTTTTGACCTGCCTATTTAAAACGGCACTTACCGCTGCAGTCATCTATCGAAAAACGGCGGAAGCAAAGTTGTACACCTAATATTAAGTTTTAAGGTTAGAGACTTCGTGCAACGTCTTTAGTAGACGGTATGAATATACAAATGTTAAAAATACTTACTGTATTATGAATCTTATTTCGTAGATTCTTTTGAAGTACGATGAAGGAATAGCATTTAGCAAATAGTTAAAACGTTTTACTTTTTCCCCAATGTTAATCGCACAATGTTGTTATAAGGCAAGCTTATAGGAGCATCAAGGAAATTTCTAAATTATACATTTTGACTCATTCCCTGACGCTTGGTATACGAGTTTGCCTAAACAGCTTACGGTCCCACCATTAAATTCTTAAAATTTTCCCTTACACTTAATTTTATTTCTATAATCCTGCTTACGGACCTTCCATTAAAATGTTAATATTTTCCGACCCAAATTTTATTTCTTTAATCCTCGCGAAAGCCAACCTTAATCTCCCCCTCCTCCCCCCCTCCCCCCCCCTCTCTCTCTCTCTCTCTCTTATATATCTCTCTATATAAATATCTTAATTTAGGACTCGAATTTATTCTTTTTCTTGCTTTCATTTGTAAATTAATTTAGAACTTGAATTTTATGTTAATCATAATTTTTATTATTAAATTTAACTTTTAATTTAGATCTCTGCCCACACAGCCGAGCCTCCCTCTTCATGTCGAGACTTTTCTTGTGTAGGAGCCACTCGGTTATATACGTATAAATAAATCTAAACTTAGTTAAAAAAGTCTTTCGTTTATTTTTCTTTCTTTCTCTCCGAGTCAGCGACCTCTTCATTTTCTAATCCTTTTAAGATTGGGAACCATCAGCCCGAAGGAGATCGTCAGTGAAGTCAGGTGTAGTATAGTGAATTTCGTTAGCCGGTTGTTTTCTCATAATTTTGCAAGATATCGAATTTATCTTCTTTTGTTCGTGTGCGGGTCGTGTCGTATCAAAAGTACGTCGAGTCGTATGGTGCCCCCACCATCGACCGTACTATCAAGGACACGCCGAATCGATTGGTGAAAACCATCGATCGTGCCGTTGCGACTACGTCGTCGTCCGGTGAAAGCCGACGACCGGCCATTACGGATCCGTCGAATGGTGAAAACCTTCGGATACATCCCAAATTATAAGCCGCGTCGAGAAGTGTAAACTCTCGACCGTTTCTTCTCGCGCCTTTTCGATCTCGGGTACCCATCCATATCGCGATACCCCATGTCCGCATTCCGATCCAAGGACTCCGTCATCCCTCCGTCTTCCCAAGAAGTCGCGAAGCGGCGGAAGCGACGCGGAAAGCCACAGAAACGTCCCGGAAAGAGGCAACGCGCCCAAGCTCGCCTCCTCTCTCAGGCCGCGATCCCAAACGAAAAAGATATTGTCTCGACGACTCTTGAGACAGTCAGAGCCGTCCCCGCGGAAAACCCGAATTCGCCGTGATCTTACCCCTTTCTCCCTTAAAACCTCCTGCAGAAAAGTCGCGTGACAACCTTGTGGTTGCGGCTCTTTTTTTTAGCCCGAATCGCCCATTACCACCCCCAGAAGAGCTATTTGACGGAGACACTCTCTTCATTCCCGTAAATAGTTCTCCTGAGGCTTTCTCCCCAAAAACAAATAAATTCGCTACGTCCGCGAAACGGGATTTACATTTTTAACCCCTCTTAAAAATAGGCACTATAATAATGTGCACAATTTCAAACCGTTTAGAGAAAAAATAAACAAAACAGTGCTGCATCATAATATTGTGCCCACATAGTCTCAAATAGATATAAGGAAACAAATAAAGGCATGTTCATAGGTAATTGTATTTTTTCAAATTTTTATCAAAATAAATATCAAACATGCTATTTCCTTCTACATAACTTGGAATAAATTACTAATATGCATTCAAATTTATTATTAAATGAATTTATTATTATCAAATCGTACGAAATATGTGCATTATATTACAAAAAATAAATTGTAGTGTGAGTGCTCCTTAAAGCAGCATCTATTTAAAAGCGCCCTGATTTGGCTAAATTTGAAAAAACACGTGTGCCTTGAATCACACCATCACACGTGAATTAAAACGCACAACCGGCAAACACCGGCATCACAGGGTATTTGAAAATGTCAAGTGCAATTACAACTGTGTTGGTTTACTTTGGTAGTGGACGAGAAAAAATCATACCTTTAAGTTCGGTGGAAAATTTTGTGCCAAAAAATAAGAATGATTTTAAAGCAGGCCATAAGTATAAAGCGTGATAGAACGGCACCAAAGACAAAGATGATTATTTATTTAACGCATTTATACTCCTGCTTGGTGGTAAGTATACATTTAAATATTTTATGCGTAATATATCCTTTAACTGTTTCTACACCTAATTACTCATGCTAAGACATTACTATTGCTAAAAACTTGTTATAAATTGGTACGAAAATAAAAAATACATTTTCTTTCCTAGCAAGTGAATCCGACATTGTAAAAAAAAAAAACGAAAAGCGTCTCCGATACCCCAATAAAAGAATGCTCAGTTTTTCTCCCAATATTGGAGGTAGCGGAGGAGCAACGCCGTTTAAAAAAGTAAGAGAAATAATAATTAAACTAAATAATAAAATAAAATGTTATATCGAAGTTTGGATCCTTTTTTTCAGAGTACCAATAAAAAAGTTTACGTTAAAAACGTAAAATCGAAAGAGCAAGAAAATCATACATTTAAGAAAAAACACGATGAGCTCTTAAAAAACAGAACTCGGCTTGATTCTTTCTCGTCCGTAACTTCAAAAGTCAAAGAGATAGAAAGAGTTGAAAGTGAACATGGTAATACAATCAAGTATCTACATTCACTTCCTAATCATTTATATTCTAATTTTTTTTTATAGAAAGTGTATATGAATCATTTTTTATAATCTTTATTCTTTAAAAATTTTAAATACGTCTGAAAAATTAAATAAAAAAAAAGACATTTTCGGTTATAAAGTTTGCAAAATTAAGTTACATTATACTACCACGTAAATTAAGTTTAAAGAGTTTTTTTATTAAAATTTGACACGAAAATAAGAAATACATCTTTTGTAGGAAATGATTCAGACAATCTACGACAACTAACGACGTCTAAGAAGGTAAGGAAAATAATCAAATAATAATAATTATACTTTTTCTTCATACACTAAAAAATATTTTTTGTAACTTTACCAATACGTTTTGTAATTATACCAAAACGTAGTGGTTAAGTTACAAAAAATATTTTTTACAGTGTACTATATATTTTAATTTTCTAATCGCAGTTTAAAATTTTTCACATAATAATAAAATATAATGTTACATCTCAGTTTCGATCTTTTCTTTCAGAGAACCAAGAAAAAAGTGGATGTCGGAAAGGTTCAATCGCAAGAGGAACAGTATATAAAATTCTAAAAAGGCACGACAAGCTGATGGAGAACAGAACTCGGTTTAATTCTTTCTCGTCCGTATCGTCAAAAGACGAAGAGATGGAAAGAGTTGAAAGTGGACATGGTAATACAATCAAGTATCTACATTCACTTCTTAATCATTCATATTCTATTTTTTTTTAGACAGTAAATAATTTTTTAATTAAGGGCGTTGGACTCAAGTGTTAAGCTCAAAATTTCATTCTCCATTTTTTACTCACAGAAAATTGTAGGTAAATATTTTTTCGCTGTGTATCGCTCATCTTTTTTCAAATATAAGACTGCAGACAGAGTGAAAAATAATTAATTTCGATACTTTTTGCATAAAACAAGGAATTCAAAATCTCACTTTAAAATTGAATATTTTCATTTTACTTAAAAAATATTTTAATTAGGTATTTTCTCGCTTTGCAGGCATACTTCTAGTTAAAAATTGATTAATTGTACAAAGGGAAAAAATTCCAAATTTAATATTCGTTGAGTAAAATGAAGAAATCGAATTTTTAGATTAGAACTTGGCTCCAACACCCTTAAATTTAAGAAGTTTATTACACATTTGTATATATTTTCAGAGAGTTCCGATATACAACAAGAGAACAATAATGTACCTCTAGAAACAGAAATAGATGTCAGAATACTGGTAGAAGTGTATCAGAGAAATATGATGATACATTTCGTATCTCAGAAGATTTCGATTTAGATGGAGATAATGGTTGGTAGCACACACATTTTCGAAAATTATATTAAATAAAAAAAAATTATTGTATTTTTTAAAATTTATTTATATAATACAATTGAGCCTCTGGATTCTATAAGGGCATATAAAATTCACATGGCCGTTCCGTTTAGCCTCTGTTGTCTTTAAAATTGATTTTGAAAATTAAATTTTTGAAATATATGGCTTGTAGGAAATTTCAATGTTATATATTTCAAAATTTTAATTTTCAAAATCGATTTTAAAGACAAAAGAGGCCAAACGAAATGACCATGTGAATTTTATATGCCCTTATAGAATCCATCGGATCAATTGAGGCACTATTTTTTATTATATTCGATTTCTCAATCGTTGAAAAACGTTCTTTTCTCGAAAACATTCTTATGTATTTGAAAAAAAAATATTTAAAAAGTTTGCATTTTTTAAATCTTCTCGTAATTATTTTCAGGGATCATGGAACAAGAAACTGGTGTCGTCGAGAGCTCTAAAATACAAAAAAATTCACATCAGGGTCGTGCCTTGACTGCAAAGCAAAACTACGAACGCTTCATTGAAGGTGAAGATGATGCAGTAAGTATCTTTGCTATCATGAATCCTTAATTTTAACATTACACTTCACTTTCCAATCTCTATATCCCCTATTGAACTCTATATTTACCAGTGGTCCCTAGAGTACATTTTTAAAATATTTTAAATATTATACAAAAGTTTTATTAGGCTTGGAAAACATATATTGAATTTTTAAAAACTGAGATTTTGATAGTGTTAAATTATTCTCTGTCAGGTAACTTCAAATATTAATTTTTAATATCTGAGGATTTTTAAGTGATAAAAATACCCCAAAATAAAGTTGGTAATTCATAAATTTATTTTTTTTAATGTTTCATTTTAATGATACAAATACTTCGGAAAATAATTGCTAAGTTCATGAAATCCAATACAAAGATAAAGAAAATGCTTTCCAAGAATTCATTTTTGTGTTTTGTTTTATAGTACCTTTATTAATAAAACCATCTTGGTTATAATTAAAAATAATATTTAAATTCAGTTGAAAGAGAATAATTTAAAAACATCAAAAACTCATTTTTTTAAATCACTATACGTATTTACACTTATGATTTCCTAGACTAATCAAAATTTTTTCTAGCGTATTTTTATTAGATTTTAATAAACATTAATAATCTCTGATAGAATTTTCGAAGGCACTAATACGCTACTTTTACAAAATGTTCCATTTCTGATTTCAAATTTTTTTTTCTTTTGGACCTACCATACTAAGCAAGTTTAAATTTAAGGAACACCTTGGTCTCAATTACTACGTGCATAAAGATGTTTGGGAAACCATGAAGAGGAAAAATGATTCTAAATTTGTGAGGGAGCTCGCACTGGTATTGTGAGGTACGGAAACCCTAAAAAACAGGTGTTTGGACAAATCCAAAATAAGGAGCAACAATGATAATGAAGCCAGAAAGGAACTCACTCCTGAAAAAGTCGTGCTTGTACAAGGTAATATATTGTGAATATTGAAAGGCATGTACTAAAGTGTTACGTGGCCATTACGTATTTCAAATTTGTCGGATTTATAATTTTAAAAATATAAATATGGTATTGTGCCAAATTTTTAGAATAATTTACAATAGTAAAAAGTGACATTTTATCAATTTTTAATATGCAGTGTAACTGAGAAAAGGGTTTTAGTATTCTATATACTAATATATTAATGAAATTGTATTATTTAAATAAAATAAGAATCCACATGGACCAGACAGACTTGCCCTTATATATTTTGAACCATTTCCTAAAATCTCAGCACAATATTTGCATTTTCAAATTATAAAACCGCCGAATATAATATTATAACGATTCCTAGGGTTATCTTTAAGGTCCAAATGTCGAATGCTTATATTTCGTAGCTTATTGTGGATGTTAAGACCTTATGCCCTCTCATAGGCTGGAATCGTGGGAGTGGGACGGTTCCCAAGGGAGGCAAGTAAATACGCAATAATTAAACAATAACAACGTTTATTCAGATCAAGAAACGAAAAGATTGCAAGATAATATCGGTTCCCGGCTACGGAAAGACTCGATACAATACAAGTTTGTTATTGATAAGACTCGATATAAACTAAATCATATTCATCGCAAACCGAGAAAACGATAAGTCTCTTGAAATTTAAATATGAATGTTTATAATAATTGAAATCAAATGCGAACTCAAAACAAAATAAAATTCGTTAACGCATCACGCGAACCTAAGAAATAAATCCCTCTCTTGCCCCTGACTGAGCGCATATAATCGTAGTTAAAAAACCTAACAGGTCAGCCTGTTATAAACTATTTCCCATAACAAGAGAGTTTCTAACGCCTAACTAAATAACCCTCGAATTTCGCGAGCTAATAAAAAAGATCATGAATCGCATGAGAACTTAACGAAAACCTAACTCTAAACAAATGAGAGAGGTTACATTTGAGAATGTCCCTTATGTCGCTAAAGCTCCGTTAATACATTGATTTAAACACGGCTCGAAATTGATACGCATGAATAATTTTAAATCTTATAAGATTTCAACGAGATTCGCAAATTCGAAGAGTACGTGCGGACTTAGAAATTTCACGCGAAAATATTGCGAAATAAACCAAGTCGCAAGAATCGAGAACAAACTGAGTCGCAAGCCCGAAGAAATAAACTAAGTAGTAAGACTTGAGGAACCAAGTCGCTAGACTTGAGAGACAAACTGAGTCAAGACTCTGGAAATAAACTATGTCGCGAGACTCGAGAAACTAAGTCGCGAGGCTGAAGAGAAGCACCAAGTCACAAGTCCTGAGAAACTAAGTCGCAAGACCTGAGAGACAAACTGAGTCGCGAGACTCAGGAAATAAACTCAGAATATGACTAAGTCCCCACAGCCTGGAGCAGCGTACGAAGGGACTTAGAAAATTCACAAGAATAAAATCAGCAGCGATAATCAAAATAAAGCTAAGTCCCCACAGCCTGGAGCAGCGTACGAAGTTCTTCTAGTCTATACAACCTGGATATCTGAAGCGATGGACTCCGTGCTGAGTTCTCAGGAACCTGGCTATTGCTAGCCAGCAAAATAGAGTCACTTAAGAGCGCTGGGCCATGCCCAGCCTGAGCTCGAAGGCGACTCGTGAACGAGTGACTGCTGGGATCGAACGATCGTCTTTTAATCTCTCATGAAACTAAATCGTTCGCGAGAAAACGGGGTTCTGCGCGCCTAGCGAAATCCGGCCGAATCATTTATCGATCGATATTTTGATCGCTCTCTATAATGCCGATAATCGTAGCTCAGGTAGTCTACGCTCAGGCGCTTTATCTTCGCTCTATGGTTTTTATTAATCAGAGCTAAGGTTGCCTACATATAGGCGTATTTATGTGTAACGGCAGGCCATACCGTTACAATGTACTATATAATTGCGACCACAAGACACTTTCGTATATGCCCTTAATAAGAAATATCCTTATAATGAAAAGTATATAAATAAGTTTTAAAAATTTCTTTACAATTATAATTTTTTATTTTACAGATTTGCTGTATAAAAAATCTGCCCGCTTATGCGGGCATATTCTCACACACGTCGCGCTTCGCGACGCTTGCACCTATTTGTTTTTAAATTACTACAAAATGGAATTGAATGCAAACGAAAGCTTAAGGTTTACTTAAGGTTCTATCGACCTTAAGGAGCACATTCTCATCAGGGCACTCGCGCTTCGCGCTCGATATTTATTAATTTAAATCTCGCGCATCGCGCTCGGCTTCGTTTAACAATATTTTTCCTGACTACAACGAAAACTACTCAGCCTATTGAAAAATGGCTAAAGGAGAACTTGTAGATCTTTTTATGGCCAATAATTATGTTCCTTATAATTTTCTCTGTATCTCGAGTTATTAAGGGTGTTGGATAAACGGACTTGGAAATCCGTGAAAATAGAAATTTTTCAAAATGATTCTAAGTCGACCCTGTGTGACCGTATTTATTTTCGAAACCCGATTTATGGGATATGTGGAGATAACTTACCATATATGTAGGGACTTGTGATTACTAGAGTCCCATAAAAATAATATTTTATTCCTGCTGAGACGAGAAAATGAATATTTCATGATGAAATATTCATTTTCAGAAACGGAGTATATGTAGACATAGCAGACGATTCCCGTAAGAGAGACACAAAGTGTCAGCCGAATGTGAGACGCATCCGTATTTCTGAATTATTTTAGGCACAACACCGACACTGAGCGAAAAATGAAGGTAATAGAGAAAGTTTGAATTGTATATTACTTCAGATTCCAACACGAAATTCGCGATTCAGCGACACAATAAAGCGAAATTTACGCTCAAGTTCGACGGAAACTGCATTATGAAAGTTTGACAGGTATGAGATAGACACTTGTACACAATGTGCAGACGGTGTCTACCAAAACTGCGCAGCGGCCATTTCATGCACTAAAGTAGAGAGACACGCTCTGTGGGTAATTATCACTCTATACCACGAAATTGTCACTCTACCACGTGACTACATGAAAAATGTGCGAGAAGAAGAACATTTTCAGTTTTGGTAGACACCATCTGCACATTGTGTACAAGCGTGTATCTCATACCTGTCAAACTTTCATAATGCAGTTTCCGTCGAACTTGAGCGTAAATTTCGCTTTATTGTGTCACTGAATCGCGAATTTCGTGTTGGAATCTGAAGTAATATACAATTCAAACTTTCTCTATTACCTTCATTTTTCGCTCAGTGTCGGTGTTGTGCCTAAAATAATTCAGAAATACGGATGCGTCTCACATTCGGCTGACACTTTGTGTCTCTCTTACGGGAATCGTCTGCTATGTCTACATATACTCCGTTTCTGAAAATGAATATTTCATCATGAAATATTCATTTTCTCGTCTCAGCAGGAATAAAATATTATTTTTATGGGACTCTAGTAATCACAAGTCCCTACATATATGGTAAGTTATCTCCACATATCCCATAAATCGGGTTTCGAAAATAAATACGGTCACACAGGGTCGGACTTAGAATCATTTTGAAAAATTTCTATTTTCACGGATTTCCAAGTCCGTTTATCCAACACCCTTAAGCTCAAAATTTGAATTTTCGATTTGTTAAGGAAATTCAAAAAGTTTTTATGCCTGTCCTATAGACTGTTCAAAAAGAAACATTTTTAAACTTTAGACTTTTTTTCATATCGTGCGTTGTTTGGCTACTAATTCAAGTTTTATTTCATTTTTTTGGATTTTCAAAATATTATAAGTCTTTCAATTTATTCTTTAACAAAAAAGTCAATAAGAAAAATTGTTCGTTTTTTTGAGTACTACGAACATCTGTCATCACATTTTTTTAGATATTTGTACCAAATTGTCAGGAATGGCAGCCGGGTTCAGGGAAATCATAATCGGTAACACTGTTTTGATTGATGGTCAAAAATCCAAAAAAACGGCGAATTTCACCATGTTTTTGTTTTTTATCCCTTACTAACTTCCACAATTTTTGATATATTTAAACGGCTCTAGTACCAAATCATTCGAAATGGGAGCCGGTTTCAGGAAAATGAAAATCGGGCA
>UCOK01018686.1:0-17452 GCA_900474325.1 Synergus umbraculus | reverse complement strand
TATATATATATATGTATATATATATATATATATTTTTTTTTTTAAATACAGTTCTAAAATCGAATTGATCTCTCAAAATTCGATGATTTTTAAATCTCAAGGTATTTGAAAAAACATTAATGAATTTTTTTGGATTCGACAGGATGTTTACAAAAATTCAAAAGATTATAAACTTTTAAGGAATGCTAGGAATTTCAAAGATTTGATGCCAATGACAGAAATTATATGATATTTTTCTCTGAAAATTTCGTAAGATACATCAAATGTTGTTTTATGACGTTAAAATTAATTGAATAAAGTAGCATTGTCTGCAGTGTAAAAAAAACCTGTGACCATACAGAACTAGCTGACCAGCTAACCGCGGTACTGGAGCCTAGCTCTCTTCTTTAATAAACCTTTCCTTGCAATTTTAAATAAGCTTGCATCCAACAAAAAAAGATGTATTGCCTTTGTATGGTGACAATCATGTATCATGCGCTTAACTGCGTCTTTTCTCAAAATAATTCTGCTTTATTGTTAATTAGCAGCGAAGAATTAAGTTGAAAAAGAGCGAGCAAATAAGGTTCTCAAAAGCAGCAGTTTCCCTGTGCCAAGTTCTCAGAGGCATTAACTCGGTTTTACCCATAGAAATCAAAAGCGCCGAGCTTGGAAATGAACTTTGTTCACGGTGACGTAAAACTAACCCTATTTGTAGCAGCACCTCGTTTCCCAACCTTCACAGTCTTTCTCGGCATACCCTGTGTAGTTGGATGATGGGGAAATATTCCTTTTGCGTTAGTACCACACTTGCTTCCAGAAGGACTAACTAACAGAACTTTTATTGCTCAACCGAATATATACCATCCAGGAATACGACAGAGATTCCTGGGGTATTAAACCACAGCTCAAACTTATAGGGCTCCCAGCCAATCCATGACAAAATTAAAAAACCTATTTGAATACATAAATCCGAGGCAATAAAAAATAAAAAATATTACTATTCTAATCAGTCCGATGATTCACAAGTTAAAAAACGAATGAATCAAAGCAAATTCAAAGTAAAAAGTAAAATTCCTATCCGAATCAATCCGAAGTGTAAACCATATCCCTTTCAATTTATACGAATCACAATTTCAGATCGATTTACATAATCTTTCCACTTAAACACATTAGGTTTTATTTGGACTGAAAAGACATTTACAAAAATTTGGTAAATTTCCGTTCTAATTAAGCGAAATAAAATTGAAAATGCTCTCTTTTTCTCCAAGCGAAGAATATTTCGTTAAATGCGAACGAGTTAAGGAAACTTTTAATACTTCCGCAGTAACAGCACCGGCAGTAAGGAATGATTACTTTCTTTCGAAACCGCCACTCTGTGACCTTTACTACCCCTAGTGAGCGTCGACGAATAAAGGGAATAGAGCTGACGTCCTCTTTACAGGCTACAATCGTGGTTATTGGCTCCAAGTGAGAAACGACGTCAGTATCGTCCAGGAATATTACGAACAGCAGCCAATATCGAACCAGGAAAAAATATAAGGCAAGAAGCGAAATTACGTGGACGTATGTCGTAGCTCACATTTTTTCAACTAGTTTCTTTTTCTCCAAAAGGATCACGCGTCGCCTTGTGGTTCTCATATTCGCGTTTTATTTCGCTTTATTTTTCAAATCAAGTCAAGAGTTCAATTTAACAAGCTAGAAATGCAATTATAAAATTCAATAAAAATATTGACTGAATGATTTGCAAAACGCTATAAATTTAAAAGAAATATAAATAATAAATAATAATGCATAAATAATAAATTTCTTTAGAATTCACCATGAACTCTTTAGATTCATTTTAGAAAATTTTGATAGTCTCCGTGATCCACACTTTGAATTCTTTGAAATTCTCTAGAATTCTCTGTAACTCCTTTGGAATTCATTAAGAATTTTAAAAATATTTTGATATTCTGGCGACTCTGCAAAAAGATCCTGCTTGTAGGGAAAATTGCATACTCAGTGAGTAAATAAGTAAAATCTTTTGAAGAGAATAAAATGGATTTTTGAGATGCTAAAAACCTTGGTTTTATTCAAACACGTAACGAGACTGTTCCATGCAAAGCAGTATTATGATAATAAGGCTCGCAAATTCTTTAGAACGAAGTGCGGAAGTGATTCGAGATAAACTTTCGACTTTCAATTCCACTTTGATAAGTTTTAAACCTTACTTTCTTGAAATGTTTTTAAACAGTTTCGAAGCTATTTCAGTTGAAAAGGAATACAGTCTATACCCGATGCGATGTCTGGATTCATTCCATAATAAGGCAATTATGAAACTGATTTACATGGCTGTTCCACTAAATTAATCCAATATATTGCAATGTTTGCAAATTAAAACGAAAATTATAATAAAATTCTAGATCTGTTTAGAGTCAACAAACTTTTCTTTTTAATATTTTTTGTAAATCTCAAGTACTTTGATCGGAAAATTTAATTTAAGATTTTCTAACAATATTTTTCACGATTAAAACGAAAGCTACTTCTCTTATCAAAAAAATTGTCAATGCTATTCTTATGACCTTTCAAATCGACGCCTGTGGACTGCAGCCCACTAACCACGCGCGTAATGTCGGTTTCTGGGGTATAGCGCAATGTGGATTGTAATGTGAATATGAGCGAGAGCAATCGATTGCCTTAATCTTATCGTATGACAAATTATAAGTCTTAAGGTCACGCCATTTTCACCTTCGACACGTAAATAAAGGACTTTCCCTAACCGGATATGGAGATTATATATATCCAATGTCGATGACCTTCTAAACAGTGTTACCAGATCAGTGTCTTTCCGATCTAAGCCGAAGGATGTTTTCAATCCAAATCGATTCCGATTAAAATTTTGGAATAGAAATTTTTTAAATAGAAATCCTATCCCTTTCTAAGTCTTTCTATCTCTAACAAGATATAAAGAAACTATAATTCTATTTGACTTCAGTAAAACATTTTATATGGTTTCTCAATCGTCACAAGCTGCTGCTTCTAAAATTGAAAGCTTTTGGACTTTCTGAAATCGTGCTTGTCTTGTATCCTATCTCTTCAATCGACAGTAAACTGCAGCGGGATTGGATAGCGAGAGATCAGAATGGGAATCTATTGGTACCAAAGTCAAGAGTTACAGAGGGATCAGTGCCTCTATTTTTTTTTTTATTCTATTTACCAATGAAGCTAACTACTTTATAATATAAACTATATAATAAAATAAATAAGAAAAATAAATATTTTAGGTCATTTCAAATGACTTCAGGGAGATTATATAGTAATTTCAAGAAATTTCAAGTGATTAAAACTAGTTTGATCTGATTGCAAGATATTTTTGGGTGATACTTTGGTTCATATTACATTAATAAATAATAAATATTCAGGAATAAATACGGCTGTCGATTGCCCTCATAAGGCCTGCTTAAAATTTCAAATTAGCATCATAATAGATCAGCGAGGCGAACTGCTATTCAGAAGTTAGTTACGTGTTTTAGCTAAAGTCCTAACAAAAATGTGGAAAACTATTATAGTTGACGCAATTTCTACTCGGATTCTCTTTATTATTGTGATACTGGGAAATGTGTTTTTCATGGAATGAGTCAAAACGTCGACATTAAAAAATAAAAATGAATTTTAATCTGGACCAGATATATTTCAGTCAAATGTCTGCAACGGCTTGGACATAAAACGCTGCAGACTCCACCCAAAGTTCGATGAAGCGTGTCACGACATTATTGTGATCGAACATGGCGCGCTCGTTCAAATGGCACGAATTTGTTTCAGGCTCCAGCAGACCCTACTTCCTTCGGGGATCAAGCCTGATCGGATCTTACTGGAAGTGCCTAATGATTAACGCATCCGCAAATCGCAAATCACAAATATTCGAGAAGCAATTCAAAATATGAAACGTTGACAAATTTTATTAGAGTTCAATATCTTGTTTAGTTTATAAATACCAAATGATTAATTTTGAAAATATATTTATGGACACTCTTTACCATTTAATTTCGTGATAACCATAAAATACAGACACAATGTAATATTTTTAGCATGAAAGCTGCTTATGTAACGTGGTAGTTATAGAAAATGTAAGTCCCTTAAATTGGGAGAATACCTAATAATTTCGAGAGAATTCAGCGATTTTCGCAAACCACCTTCCCACATACTTGCATTCTAATCGCTTCCCTTTTTCTCGAGCTCTGTATTGAGCCAGTGCGAAAACCAATCTACTCAGAGCTACGGACGTAATGGGTAGCAATGGGTCACGACATCGTGCTTGGAGCGCCAGCAGCCAATATATAGTTGAACCGAAAACGCTTTGGTACTCCACTGAATTTCATCAAGGTATTTACACAAAGTGGCATGGAACCTGGACCGCTTGAACCAGCAAGATCTCTTCGTTTGTTTGACTCACCCTAAATTTGGCAGAAATAGTCCAGGCAGTGGATAGTTTTCTTCCCGAATAATTCGGTGAAGCGGTTTTATTTTGAAAATAGCTTTTTGACGGGGTCCTGAATGACCTCTAAGATTAAAAAAGAAAATATAAACAATTATAAAAAAAGAAGAAAAAAGAACCTTCCAAAACTGCCCAAAATCGTCATAAATCTAGGAGCAAAACTTCTGATCTGGTAACACTGAAATGCAGTCAATTATTTATCCATTTCCCGGCAATCACAAATCCCACGAGAAACTCGATACGTGGTTTAATCGCGGTACCAAGCTGGTCGATTGCATACTATATATGTATAAGTCATGATATCATGCATCTGTCTACACTATGAATGGATCTGTATCCATAAACGTTATATTATAACTTCTAGAACGGCACGCCCGTGTCTATAACACAATTTTCACGATTCACAATTGTTTCGATAATATGGCATGTACGAGTTATGTATATCTTTTAAAATAGAATACAATAATAGTATATACAATATATATTTATTATTGTATTATACTATACCAAGGCAAAGAAGTTCAACGAGTTTTAATATTTTAAAATAATTTCGTAGAATTTTATAATATTTTGCGTAATTTGAAATATTAAGGGTCTTAAACTGTGACCCTTTACGGATTATTCAAAACAATGTATGCGAGATTATCACGAGTTTTCGTTACACAAATGTTTTTTTAGACAGAACCCTTTTTTAAGCTAGTAAATTATATCTCATTACAAAAAATAAATACGCAAGAATAATATAACAGGAAATGCGGCAACCTGAACACAATTCGCCTTAGAGGCAAAATATATATTATTCATATCAACATGTCAACAATTTACACAATAATTTATTCAAATCAGAATTTCTAAAAACACTTGTCATTCTTAGTTTTTTTTTAATTTTCTCCCAAGAGAACGTTAAAAAAAGGAAAACTGTTACGTACATTTAGCAATTTAGTCTGACTAAAGGAACAAAAACTTACTTTATTGACCGTTGACGTCCTCCAAGTGTGAAATATCAATTTTTGTTGTTGTTTTGTGTCTACCTGAATATGTGTCGAAGTCAAACTGCATTGAACTGAATATTAGCGTTCAATTTTCGATAAAAAAGAATTGTTTGTTTTATCCTACATAAGAAATCCCTTTGTTTCCTTTGTTTGAAAAACCAAACCATTAAACCACAGCACACAGCACTTTATCTCTGACCATGAGTGACCATAGAGTATTTGAAGTTCACAGTAGTTATAGTAATGTGTTGTCGTCCCATGTTCAGGGATGAGTAAGTAAAATACCTGAGGTAAATTACATGGTTGCTTACAGTCAAGGTGCCGTCCCACGTCGGCAGAAAATGTCGGCGTAAAGCTGAAACTCATGAGACTGACAGAGATAGGCAGATCTGTTTGTCTCTTTCACTCTCATGTGTTTCTGCTTTATGACGTTTTCTGCCGATGTGGGACTGTACCTTTGGGTGCCGTCCTATGATAGAGATCAATTTTATGATTTTCTGCTTTGCGTTTTCTGATACCATAGGACGGCACCCTTATGGAAACCAGCACAATAAAAGAAATAGAGAATGAAAAATTGAATAAAAAGAACTTTCTATCTCTTTTACTCTCATGTACTTTCTGTCTGACCTGGTAGGGCGGACAGAGGTATAAACGCAGCTTGAAGGTCAAAATACACGCTCGCCGATGTGTCGAAACGTTTCCGCGTTTACATAAGAGTAAAAGAGATAGAGCAT
The DNA here is from genome assembly GCA_900474325.1 of Synergus umbraculus. NCBI lineage: Eukaryota > Metazoa > Arthropoda > Insecta > Hymenoptera > Cynipidae > Synergus > Synergus umbraculus. The sequence goes on along the minus strand of UCOK01018686.1, from coordinate 11,273 downwards.
GAAAAATTGGACAATAAGTACTCTCCATCTCTTTTACTCTTATGTAAACACGGAAACGTTTCGACACTTCGGCGAGCGTGTATTTTGGCCATGAGGGTGGCGTCCCATGATTGCGTTTTGCGTTGCGTCATAATGAGAGAGAAAGAGTCAGAAGTATACTTTTCTCATATTGACAGAAAACGTCGGCGTAAAGCAGAAACTCATGAGAGTGAGAGAGATAGGTAGATCTGTTTGTCTGTTTCACTCTCATGAGTTTCGGTTTTACGCCGACGTTTTCTACCGACATGGGACTGCACCATGAGGTCGAATGTAAGCTCATGAGAGTGAAAGAGATAAAAGTATACTTCTTTCTCTTTCACTCTCATTACGACGCATCGCATTACGGGTTCAGGGTGGCGTCTCATGGATCCGGAATGCGTTGCGTTTTTGCGCAAAACCACGAGAGTGAGAGAGATAGTAGTATTAGTGCGTTTTTCTCACTCTCATGGTTTTACGCAAAAACGCAACGCATTCCGGAACCATGGAACGCCACCCTCATGATACACCACTCTTACTTTAAACAACCATGTAATTTACCTAAGGTATTTTACTTACCCATCCCTGAACATGGGACGACAACACATTACTATAACTACTGTGAACTTCAAATACTTTATGGTCACTCATGGTCAGAGATAAAGTGCTGTGTGCTGTGGTTTAACGGTTTGGTTTTTCAAACAAAGGAAACAAAGGGATTTCTTATGTAGGATAAATCAAACAATTCTTTTTTATCGAAAATTGAACGCTAATATTCAGTTCAATGCAGTTTGACTTCGACACCTATTCAGGTAGACACAAAACAACAACAAAAATTGATATTTCACACTTGGAGGACGTCAACGGTCAATAAAGTAAGTTTTTGTTCCTTTAGTCAGACTAAATTGCTAAATGTAGGTAACAGTTTTCTATTTTTTAACGTTCTCTAATATAATAATATATATTTTGCCTCTAAGGCAAATTGTGTTCAGGATACCGTATTTCCTGTTATATTATTCTTACGTATTCATTTTTTGTAATGAGATATAATTTACTAGTTTAAAAAAAGGTTCTATCTAAAAAACATTTGTGTAACGAAATCGCGTGATAATCTCGCATACATTGTTTTGAATAATCCATAAAGGGTCACAGTTAAAGACCCTTAATATTTCAAATTACGCAAAATATTACAAAAGTCACTTGAAATCTATTAAAATCCCTTAATATTTTTAAAAATTTCTAAAAATTGCATGAATTATTTTTAATATCCAGGAAATATTCTAAAGTCCTTTAAAATTCCTCTCTAAAAAAGTGGTGTAACGAAATGTCTCGAAACAAGTGTAGTTAAAAATTGTTTTTTTTTAACGTGATGAAGATTTAACGACTTCCATGAAAACATTAAAAAAGGTATAAAACTGATAGCGCCTAATAAGAAAACGTTGTAACTATAAACGTTTTTACATGTAGCTGTAATTTAAAAACAATTTAAAAAGTAGCTTAAGAGAGAAATGTGGAAAATATATAACACTGATAGCAATTTAGAGGAGAGTTCACATTTTACTCAGTACGGAATCATTTAAAACTGCTCCACAGTAATTTTTGGACCGAAAATTGGGTTGGGAAATCATGTAAGACATGGTGCTTGATTTTTTTATTTATTTGGTAAAATTATTCTCAAAATTCCTTGAAGTTTTAAAAGAAAATGAAAGACCTTTTAAAACATTAGACGATGTAGGGGTAAAACGTTCTAATACATAAAATGGCCAATCCTTAATAATTCATTCAACAAGTAAAATAAACATCGATTAATAACATAGGCACACAAAAGAAAAAAAGTGCTTGTTATGGATTGGATGAGAACTAGGCTAACTTCATGTGTTACAGCATCAAGTTAGACTATTTCTCATCGTGAACGAAATATTAGCGTAGTCCTCACCCGAAACGCGCAGATAGACTCTTTTGTACGAGTAACAAAACGTTATCACACACTTCGTAGAACCCATCGTATTGTCAGCGGTGGAACTTTTACGTTTCAAAGGAGCTCACACTAAGTCAAATCGCATTTAAGGGACAACTGAAAGACGTTATAACGTCCAATTCGTGTGTATATACACTTGACTAAATTGACTATGTGAGTGTGTGAATACATGGTTTACTAGATCCAGCTTTTGTGTAAAAGGTGGTGTCAGTGGCAAAAAGTACCATTTAGTGGTTCTTGTAACCTAACAATCTTAAATATTATTAGGCAAGAACGCAAACGCTACGCGTCTGACAAGCCTTTTCGTTTTTCCTAAAGTTTTTCATAATACTTCCCCTATAACTAGACATTTACAGTAATTTATCAATAGCAGGAGAAAGGCTTCTTTACTGAAAAAGTTTTAAATTGTGCACCTAGTAGTGAAAGTTGGTTTTTATACGCCGAGACGAGTAACGCAAACTCGAGAGGCGTATAAAGATCTTCACTGCATGGTCCACATGATACTTTGTGTAACAAAGCATGATTTACGTTTTAAAAATAATTAATAAATAGTCAGAGAGTGCAGGTGGGCGGAAACCCTCTGAGGGGTTATAGAAAACAATTATGATATGATTATTTAGTATTTATCTAGTCGAAAAGCAGAATAATGACAGATTTTAAAGTTATTTTTTTTTTAAGATTTGGTTGCATGTATAAGCGAAATTAGAATAACATCCAATTTTCATTTCGGCAGCTATGTCGACATGGTTTACATTTAGAGTTTATTGAAAATAGATACTCAAAGGATGAAAGTCAATAACCGCTTATGCCTATAACGTATATTTAAAGCATGTGATTCGAAAATATAGGACCAATATATTTAATGTAGTGGTATGATGATACTGGAATTTTATCGAATATCGAGTGCGAGCTAGAATTAAATATACATTCGCCAAATCAGACCAAGGTCTGTTTTTGGTTTTATTTATTAATAATATTTCTTTTACAATGCATGTTCTCAGGACTAATTCAAATATCTAATTCTTTATTACCAATCGATAATAACCATTAACAAGTGCTTTAAAAATTATTGTTAGCTCACATGTTAATTTTTAACTTGTATATTTGTGCATTTTTCATTTCCTTTCCATTACATAGGGAAAGAGAGTTTGGTGGGAAAGGATGGGGTTTTTCTTTTTTTTTGTTGAAAGGATGTAGGGGTGTTTCGATTGGAAAGGGTAGGGATAACTTTTGTTTGAAAGGGTTTGGAAGTTTAGTTCAGAGGGGGTAGATTCTGTTTGGTTGGAATTAGTTAAAACACAAAATAATGGTAAAACTAAGAATAGTTATTTTTTAAAATTATGGAAAATATGTTTTAGTTTGTGGAAATAATATGAATTCATTTTTTCCGATAAGTCCAAAACAGTAAAAAGATCTTCCTGACACTTTGTATCTGTATCGAAGCATTCAACTTCGATATCTTAAAGGCGATATACTCACACAGCTCTATTTATGATATGTGTAACTTGAGCTCACCTGAAATCAGAAAAAGATACTTTGTTTGATTCAATTTTCACAAAAGTTCTGTGTTATAAGTAGAAAAGTAAAAAATTTTACGATATTCTATAATGTTACTTAAAGTTCTTAGAAATCCTTTTATATCTCTCTTAATTTTTGAGTGTATACCAGATTTTAAGGGATTACACAGATACTTTTATGGATATTTTTGTAATAAATGAAGAAGATGTTTATACGTTTGAATTTTCGCGGGGATTCTTATTCATTAGTTTTACATTCTACATGGATGGTTAGATTTTCTTTCCTTTTTTATTTCAAAACATTTCTGAGAGGAGACGTTGACTAGTTCATTAACAAGTGGAAATGTGTAAAGTAATTTATGGATGGCCCCTTTTCTAAATGATGCATTTCTTAGAGAAGGATGCAATGTCCTTCTTATTCACGTACTCTATGACAATGGAGTGCATTTCTGCTCTTGATTTCTCATACTCTAGTTATTCAACGACAAAGAGCCAATCCTAGAAAAATGATTGTATCGAACAGTGTGAATGATTCAGCTTCTCGAATCGCGGTTAATTCACACGTAATAGACAATGGAATGTTATACAAACAATTGGAGCGCCAATGGTTAAGTGTCGAGTAATATAACACCGGATGAATCGTGCACGTCAAAACACGTTTGCACAGGAGCAAATGGATGACAAAATAAGAATAAAAAGAAGGAAGAAAGGAGGACGAAGAAGAATAGGAAGAGGAAGAAAAGAAGAAAAAGAAAAAAAAAGAGAGAAAAAGAAGAAAGAAAGGATCAGCATGAGTGTGAGATCTGGCGGGAGAAGTCATTCTATGACGCGTCTTATCTTTGCGCTATCTTCTATCTTATCGATACTACATACGTGAAAAGGAATCCGACGAAAAGTGAGTTGCACTTGTTACAAATCGTGGAAGACCTTTTATCGGTTATTTATTCATTCATTCGCAATAACGTAATCGAGAGTGTAACATGCGATGCAGAAATACTGACATTTTTTCAGTTCGTTGTCGGTGACGAATTATACGGAAAACGATTATCGGTTTCGTTTACGCTTCGCCGCGTGCACGAGTGTGGTCTTCCAAGTTTCAATGACTTATACCGACTCATCTTTATCGATTCTATATAGCTGTCGCGGTAATAAATTGTCTTTCTGAACGATATATACGTGTTTCTCTTACAAGCTCTCGCAAATGACGAGTCCGAGAGAATTACAACGAGTAAAGAATTGAGATTTTCAAATCATGTGGGAATGAGGGTCAATAAAAAATGAGTAGTTAACAACTAATCAAATTTAATAAGACATAAGTCAATTTTACATGTAGAAAGTTCGTCGTAATCAGAGAAATGTATAATTATGTCTGTTAACTCTGGGGATCGCTGAGGGTCTCATCCTTCAATATCAATTGGTACTCATATTGTAATTATCACCTGCACTTAACAGCTGGTATTTGAATATTATTAATTGTCCATGCAATATTTCCTACCGGCCATAATGTATAATATTGCTACAGTTAAAGTATAATTGTCGTAGATAACATTATACTTATAGACATATATACCTGCTTAGTACAGTATTTGCACTTGTACTTCCGTTTGATACTAGGCACGTTTATGGTAGTTTACAGAGGCCATCTGATCATCCAGCAGAGATCCACAAACATGCATATAAGCGTATGTAGTAACTTACGTACTAGTATACGTAACTTCGTACACTAGTTCATCCTACTTACACAGACATACGTATCTACTGATTCGGTCATAGCAGCACGCACCATTAGAGAAAATCAATAGTTTCTGCTGACAAATCTCTGTGATAAATCCGATCTACCGTAGAACGCACTTTATTTTGAACTTTGGTTATCGAGTACGATCAAGAATATTCGGCATATCAGTTACATATCAGTTATAGGTATAATGGAATTAAGGGTAAAACTTACAAGAAAAGTATCCCACGTGTATCTCGTCGATTTTGTTTATCACTCTAAGCGTGAGCTTCCCTTAATCGAGGGTAGTTTTATTATTTTTACACTCTTTCCTTAGAGAATGTGTGTACCTATTAGATTTATGTATAATTTGACCCCCCCCCCCCTCCCGTTTTTGTCGAATGGTCACATATTGCGAATCCCTGAATTCGAAAAACATTTTTTTTAGTATTTTTACGAATTAGTACATTAGAGGTGCTAGCTTACATGAAGCTAGCAAAATCGTCCATTTACAGTTAATCTTTGACTTCTGATATGTCAATATGTATCCTTCTCCATAACGGAAAGTGGAAAGTTCGGGAGGCAGTAAGATTAAAAAAGATTAGAGGAAACTGTCATTCGCGAAAGCAGACAGGAAAAGTCGTTCAACTCCATCTCATCTTACCAAAGCAGGTAAACCTGGTAAACAGAGAGGAAGTGGTACGAGTTTGTCTTTCGTCTTCTTTTCGAAAGTTCAAATTTCGCTACAATTTCCTAGCGTACAGAAACTAGAAAAATTTTATGGACTGTACAGCAAGCGTCGCTGTATAATTAAAACTTTTAATTATCTGCCATCCCTTGTACTCATTTACTATCTGCCACTACTTTTAACCAACTCGCATCTGGTAGGTGTAAACAAAACTCAAGCTCAACCTAGACTAGAACTCTTTCATTATAAGAAGTTCATGAAACTCGTTTTTAAAAGGAGAACAATACCAAAACAAAGAAGAGTTCTATATAAAATATTGATGTTGCAGTCATATTGATGTTAAATTCAACATCTAACTCGCATATTCAATTTATTGACGACAATGAAATTAATTCAGCAAAGAGAGACAATCATTAACTGCCTGGGACAGCGAACATTCATGCAACAAAAGAAATCAGGATAAAAGAGAAAGATTCCGCAGCCTAGTACAGCGTGCCCGGTTCTTTCCGTTAACAGTATATTTACAAAAGAGGCCGTGAAGAGCACCGCTGCGAGGGGATCCACAGTAGACGCACCGCTGGGAGTTGATCCGGAACTGGATACTGATCGAGACCAATCGCCCGAATATATGTATAGTTTTCGAAGCGCGTCGTTTTCGGTAAAGACCGACGCTAGCCATCTGGCAGAATCCAGGCGAATGTTTGTAGGGTGCGCGCGCACATCTGCGTAGTCTTCTGTCGACACGCAAGCGCCCTCCATTGGTTTAAAAATTACCTTCAATATTCTAAATTCATTTGAAAAGTTTTGATATCTTCAAATTTCCCTAAATCCTTTCTAAAAATCTTTTGTTGTTATAACTTAAAATCGATGAAAATATTTTGAAATCCTTGAATTCCTTGGATTTTTAATAAATGTAGCCCAGTGAATAATTTTTAATTAATTCCTAATTGAGGTGATCTTGTGATCAAAGTTTTAAAAAAATCGAGAAGTAAATGTTTGCCATCGAACCCTGTAAAATAATTGACCCTCTTATTACTTTAGAAACTTTAAACTTGGAAAAAGTAAAGCTATCTGATTCATGTAAAATCGCACTTACTATTCAAGTCAGGTTACAGCTTTGCAAATGAAATCCTTTGATAGACCGAAGCTGGTTTTAATTGATAGAGTTTTACTTTGATGAACATTTCCACGTTTCTTACGGTTCGTTTGAAATTACTTTAACCAAAAGGGGTGAACATTGTAATTTTTTTCTTCATTTTGTATCTTAAATGTCTTACAAATATTTTCCTATGAAAACCAAATTCTTTGCCAGCTAGGTCCATTTTTGAAAAAATCCGTTATAAACTTGATATCTTTTCAAATCTTGAAAAACATTTTGATATTTCTAAAACCTGTTGAAATTCTTAAAAATCTTTTCAAGTCCTTTGAAGTTTCACTTTAATGAAAATTGACATGTTTAATGTGCTTATTGATTTAAGGGAATATTATATTATTATATATCTCAATGGTAGAACAAGTGGAATAAGTTTTATATTCTATTTTGACGAGAAAAAAAAATGAAGAATATTTACTCTTGTGAAACCAACGAGCGACTACTCTCGAGCGTTTTCTAAAGGCGTAAAAATTCAATTATGAACTTGTAATCCGATATATAATCCGCGTTTGACGACCGCGGCTCAACAGGTCAGGGGTGCTTGTGGGCGACATTGTTTTCCTTTTTTATAATCCTGATGAATATTAATGAAATCCGTAAAACATTTCAGCGATTCTGTATTCTTTTCGCGTATGGCTTAGTCACCGGCTGAGCCGTTGAAGAGGTCTGGGAATCCACTTTACGTGGGTATTCAAATTTCGAGAGAGTGCCCGGAATGAAAATTCCATCACCGGTTCACCTCTGTGTCATTCTTTGCATCGTGGGGGAGTCAAAGCAAAGCGGTCGATTTTCAACAGGTCCACCATTTCTAGTTTCCACTTAAAAATACCAGCGGTTTAATATAATGAAGGAGTTAAGAGCTTTTTCGCATATATATCGCTAACTGTCAATCAATTGTCAGTATAAATACTAATCGAGGTCTGTTTATTATTCCGAACCTTTTGATCAATAAACTTTGACATTTCCTATTAAAAACTTTTCAAATCTTCTAAAATTCCATGAGAAATCCCTGAAAATTTATTTTATAAGTTTGTTAATATCTTCAAATTCCAGGAATTTATTAAAATACGTTTTGTGTGTTAAACTTATCGGTATTTTTTATTGTCATTTATTATCATATTTGTACTTTCCTATAATTTATAGAGGTCATTTTTAATTATTTATTAAATGATTTTTATTTCTCATAATTTATGTAAAAATTTTCCCTTAGAGCTGGTGAATGAGGCAGCATTGTAGTCAAAGATTTCTCACGTATTGGTTGATTTCCTGATCATTCGCAATGATAAGTTACATAACGTCATTATCCGTTTCTCTCAATGAACCAAACTGGCACTAACAGATGCAGGTGACCCAATAAACTGTTATAGGAAAAGGGCATGGCAGCACTCGTTAGCATTATCGTTTATCTACACTTTCCTCTTTTCTTCCGGTTTCCCGTTTCTTTCAAAGCTTTTTCCACATCAGGGAGAAATTGAGCGAAAGGATTTAAACTTCATCCTCTCAAATCGATTCGGTTGAACCACAAGTCTCTATTTTTTTCCTAGCTTTCAATTTCGACGTAAGAACATAAGGCCTATCAAAAATCTTCAAAAATCTCTTGAAATTTCTCGAAATTGTTTAAAATCTCTGAAAATCTTTTGATTGACATACGGCCGTGCCTTTGGTATCAGGAAGCGTCGATCCTCGAATAAGCATTATATATCATTTTTTGATTATCACACCAGATCGCACATAGCAATTTGCCTGCCTGCTTCCGATGCATTCTTTTCACTGTCTGTCGAAAAGAGAGAAGTGAGAAGGGACAGGAGGGAGTGCACTCGATGCGATGCAGCGGCTAATTTACAAGCAAAATAATTAATTTCGTGGCGCGTAACGCTCTTATAAAACGGCATTCCTTGCATAACCTTTTATCAGTACTTGGTGTCTTGACAGGCGGACAGACCAGCGAACCTGCAACGAGCTACAGACAATTCCGCAGTACGCGATCTACCTTTTACTTCAAATATCTTGCATTCTATATGTATATTATCTTACTTTCTTACTCACTTACGTGCGTACCAACGCGCCTTATTGATCATATTTAGCTAGAATTTTTGAAATCCTATATATTTTATTTCAATTATTTTCAGATAATAAATAATTGTATTCTAGTAGACAAAAATAACAATTAGGTCATTAATTAAAATATTTATATAATAGATCTAGTGCACGAATAATTTCCCTTTGTAAAGATTTCCCTTTACAATAATATCCCTTTGCTGGACCTTTCTTGAAAAGGGGCAGTAGTAGAAGAGGATAATTCCTTACCTTTACCATGTCGAGAGCGAAAAGTATACTGTGCCCTGACAATCTAACCGCTTTCTGTAGAATGGATCAAGGAGGTGGGTGCACGACAGCCACACGACATCTCTCGGTCGCTTTCGGCTACTTGACGAACGAAGTCGAGCGAATTCGCGAGTGTCAAATCCGAGACAAGAAGAGAAGCTTGCTCGTGAAAACCCTACTTCTGTCACCCCCCAGCTAAATGGGGGTCATTACATGTACTCTGTAATCTATAATATTGATGTCCAACGCGAGGTTCTCGAGCTTCTCCTTTCTTCCCAATATCTTCAGAACGTGGGATTTTCGGCTCCCACCACTTTCCTATCTGTGATAGTTTTGGGGATTAAATAACTTTAATTAATTAAATGAGGAAGCATTGTTTCCTCCTGTTTTTCTCCTTCTCCAAACGCTTCACCGAGAATAATTCTCTTCTTCCCGTTTCGCCACTGGCGAATAGCGCAAGGTTCGAGCGTCCTTCGCTTGACTTCGTTCACCCGACAGCCGAAGAGACTCGACCGCTCTGTACACCACACTCCCTGCATGAACCCATCAAAGATGGTAAGAGAGAGAATTGAAGAGTTGACAGGTTTTTACTCATTTACTCGTACGTATACTGATGCGTAATACTGATCTATAATCAGGGATGTCCACTGAACATTTCCAGTGCTCAGGAGAAGCAGGGCTGCGCTTTGCGTCTTACTCTTTTTCGAGCGCTTCTTCGAGCTCGCTCTTCTCCTCGTTTCGGAACCACTCGGCTTTTTATCATTAAGCAGTCGAGAACGTCCGAGTGTTTTCATGCGCCACCTCCTCGATCTATTCTACGGAAGCCGGTAACAGTTGGGTTTAACAAGTTGACAGGTTTTAGATCTTATTCACGATTCTATCTACAAACATAGTATATTGTATAAAACTTTTTCCTCCTCTCTATAACTCCCATAAAAATTATTTTTCAAATTTATCATAGTAGCAATACAGTTAGTCTTATCTTATGTGTCAACTTATACCTAAAATTCCGATTAGATCCGAACGGGAACAGATAGTTTTCTATATATTTAGAGAAAATCATATTCTGTCACAGTATAAATTAATTTTACAATTGATATTCTGTAGATGGACCCAGTATCGATTTCTCATTAGTAGTGTCCAGATCCATCCTCAATTCTCGCCTCAAAGTAATCACTTCATCATATCTCTACTGAAATTTCATAACCTTGTATAACTAGTGTAACGTCATCGTTACGTGTTTAATTTCAAAGGAGCGAAACGGAGGAGATGATTGTAAATTGAAGATTCGATTGGACTTTACTAGCACACTATTTAACCACCGAAAGCACTATTGTCGCAAACTCTGCTCAGTTTAGAATAAACTCGGTTTTTTTTAAGCATGACGGGCATGCATAATTGCATATGAACCTGTTCAAACTCCAAAGGGAGAAGCCGCCAAGCGCCATCCACCCTGTGGTCAGAAATAATTGTCATTCTACGAGGAGCTGAACCAAGGCCTTTCTTCGTGTAATCGCTACGTATATCGCATCGTCACATCACATACCAGTAGCGTGTTCTGTACTGGATCCTACACCGCATTACCCTGACATCTTGCTAAATGGAACGATTGTCGTTCGGGTGCACGATCACCATAATGACCAGTTGTAACCTATACGCACCGAGACGAAAACACTTTATTTCATGTTGTATTTCGACATACGCATTTAGAGAAACAGAGAACCTCATTTCAGAGGTCTGATTTAATGGGATTTCAAATAAATTATAAATAAATCCATCAATAAAACTCTATTGAATGAATTTTAATTATATGACAATTTTATCATCAAGAGCAGAAATTATTGCGTGGCAGTAAATGTGGTAAAAGTTGGATATAGGGGATT
>UCOK01018685.1:70651-91827 GCA_900474325.1 Synergus umbraculus | reverse complement strand
CCTGACGTTTGCAAGAAGATGATTTTAACGAATAACTTCTCCGACAGTTTCAAACGTCTTTCAATTCTACAATATTCGCTAATAGCTCGATTAAAGGCACCTGCTGACATTCAGATATTTTTAAGTCTTTAAGTGTTTCTTACCCCGCTTTGCGAACTTTCAATTCTTGAGGGAATCAAAAGCTTGAAGATTTTATAGATTTCTATAATGAAAAAGGGAGAAATTGGCAACTTGCCATTTGTTAGAATGAAGTGATAAGAGAGAAGAGAATTATTTTATAGTTTTTGAAGTTCTTGAACGAAAAACGTTACACGAATGCCAAATTTTCTTTTTTTAGCTTTCTTGGATTAAGAAGTTTTATTAAAAAGATTCTGATATCAATTTCTTCCTCCAACCTTTGCTACATTCCCAAAATTCCAAATAATTATCAAACTTTAAAAGAATTTCCATTACTCAGAACTTTTCCGGAAGATGTTTTGAGAAATACCCTCCATTTTGAATAATATCTGAGAGAGTTTACTCTCAAATAAATCAATTCTTCTGGTCTAAATAAACACTATGCAAAACAGCTTGCTTTTATCATAATTTGGAAAGTTTTTCAGCATACTTTAGTCCTCCCTTTTACGTCTGAAGGAATTTTTAAGTGCTGAAATAAGTATGTGGGTCAAATGAGCAGCTGAGAGTAAAAAGTGGATAAAAGCGGATAACAAGAATTCTCCGAGTAAAAACAGAAAAACAAGAAGAGCCAATAAGCGTTTTTGCTAAAGAATTTCTATCCCACCTTTAAGAAGCCTCAATTTAAAAATTGAGTTCAAGGAAATTGAACAAGCCTAATGAGCTCTCTGTTTTTCACTATGAAGAATATATAAAATCCAGTAGTGATTCAGCTATTCCAAGTTTTAACAATTCACCTACACTTTCCAACTGAACATTACCATTAAAACCCCTGGTTTGCACCCTTTGTTAATTTTTAGGTCAAGATTTACTTGGAGAAATATAAAAGCTCAATTTTTCTCCTCATTTGAAAACTGGATTTGTTGGAAAAAGCGGATGTAACCAGGAGTCTAGAATCCAGGGAGACAAAATTAAGAATGGAAATCCCTTTTGGTGCCAACCGCAAACGACTTGCCACCCTCGGTGCATTCTACGTTCCCTTCACCCCATCTTTTGTGGCTGGCTCGGCTTGTTTACGACAAGAGCATCGGGGGCGAAGTTCGTCGAAGGGGATGGAAACTCGACTCGATATAACTAGACGCCAACCCCCTTCGCGTACTCTAAGCGAAGAGACACCCCTTCGTGGTCCACCGTAGCTAACTTTCTTTTCGTTTTCGAAGCCCCGAGGCTCTTCTAAACCTCCCAATCACCCCTTGGTTATAGAGGAGTCTGGAGCATTGCAGATTCGATCAACAGACGAGAAGCCAGGTGGCTGCATTGAATTGAAAAGTGGAGGAAAAAAAGGTAAGTGACAACGAATCGCGATTTCGAGACTCTCAAGAGAAGTTCAACCTAACTGCGATGTTCGAAACTGGAACTGGTAAACTATGACTATGTTAAGTTTCTAAAGCTCCCCCATCAATTTACATGACGCTCTTCAAAGGACAATAGTCGTGTTTAAACGTCATGTTTCAGGAGAATTCAGAGGAAAAAGCAGTTTCTTGGAAAACTCAGCGCGGGCTCTTTTCAACCAGGGCGCTTTAACTTCAAAAGGGAAGAAACAAACAGGTATTGTAGCTGGATTATTGTCGAATCGTGACGCAGTTCTTTTGATTGCATCTCCCTTTGTTGCACTCTTGAAACGTTGGGTACTGCTACTATTTTCGTCAACTTGTATCATTTCTTGCAATTTTTTTGCGATTTTTCGTTGCCAAAAGGTTGAGAAGAAATTTACGGACTTGATGGTATACACTGAGAAAAATGTTTGGTGCAGACAACAAAAAATTTTGTTGCTATAGAAGCAACAAAGATTTTTGGTTGTGCCAAACAAATTTTTGTTGAACCAACCAAAGTTTTGTTAATTCAATCAAAACTGAGATTTTGTTGGTTCAAATGAATTTTCTTGGTTCAACAAAAAGTTTGTTGAAAGAAACAAGATTTGGTTGGCACAACCAAACAATTTTTGTTGCTTCTATAGCAACAAAAAGTTTTGTTGTCCGCACCAAATATTTTTCTCAGTGTATATTTACAGATTTAGGGGCGATTCCACCAACTGTGATTAAATTTTAATCCTTGATTAAAGATTAGCTCAAGGCCTATTATTAATGTCAATTCATATAAGCTAATAAAATTATGAAGGTTGATCACATCCTGACTTAACGTTCAAAGTGAACTGTTGCAATCTGTTAACAACAGCCAACCACTACAAATGCAATTTCACATTATATGTGAACAGTGTCTCTCTGTCTCTCGAAGAGAGAACATGACACTTTATCTATTAAATAAGGGCAGGAATTTAGTTTAACTGAACGTAGGAACTCTCCTAATTAAATCTCGTGTTGAACTATACTTTGATAATTGTTCCTTGGTATGTATATATGTACACTGAGAAGTTTTGAAGTTGTATCTATTGAGCACTTTGCTTCCTCGTCAAGCATTGTCTAAAAATATGTTGTTTAATATTTAAGATAAAAACTTTTTTATTTTACAATAAAAAATGCCACAAGCCAATTACATCCTTTAATTATTAATAATATTTCCTTACATCTTCTTTAATTACTATTAGAAAAGTTGTACTTGTAAAATTAATTTGTAGAAAATTATAAAAGTAGAGAAAAAATGGAAAATTTAATATTTTGATAAATCCTTGAGTAAGATTCAAGATATTATAGAGTGGAGTAATAAGTTGAGATATTGTGTAAAGAATTTGTTATCTTTTAGGAGGAAATTTACATCTGGCGCTATTTTGGGATAGTAATAATGCTTATACTATAGTAATACACAGAAGTGACTCGGTTTGTAGTTGGCCCAGTACTGGCCAGTACTGGTACTGAAATTTCCTGCTGATATGGTGCAATTGGGCAGGAAGACGTCAACTAGATTCATAGTCCAATGAATTATACAGGTCCTTTGCCATATTTGAGGTGAATCGAATTTAGGGAAACCTCAATCAGATAAGGTGGTCCATTCCTCCAGGATGTCGTAATCCCGAACATATCCTCCAGCAGCAAATCGTAGAGCATTAGAGCTACAATCAAAGAAATACAAGAAATACAATGTTACATCAATACATTTCAAAAAAATCTTTTGAAACCATGAAAAGGTCCTTTAAATCCCATGAAATCTCGGGAAGAACTTTGAGATCTCGTAAAACTTTTTAAAATTACTAAATATCCCATAATATATTGTTAAATTCCTTAAAATTCCGTAAAATAAAAAGAAAAATCTCTTGAAATCGTTTAAAATCTTTTGAAATCTTTTACAATTTTTAGAAACCTCTTAAAATTACACAAAATTTCAAAATATAATTTAAAACCCTTAAAACAGTTTAGAATTATCTTAAAAATCACTTCAAGTTGCATGAATTCCTTTAAAATTCCACGAAATATCTTGAAATCCCTTAAAATTCTAAAAGTCTTCTGAATTCCGAAAAAATTACTTGAAAATTGTCAAAATCCTTTAAAATTTATAGAATCCTCTTGAAATTCCTCTCTAAAAAAGTAATTGGTTTGCTAATTTAGATAAAATCATTAAAATTACGTAATGTGCCAGTAAATTTCTTTAAAATCCTATAAATCCTATCTTGTGAAATCTTTTAAATCTCGAAAAATTTAAGAAAACATCGTGGACTCTCTTAAAATTGCCTGAAATCTCGCCAATTCCCCTGACGTTCTTTATAATCACATAAAACCCCAATAACTTTAGTAAAATCCTTTAAAATCCTTCATAATCACACAGAAAACCATAATATTCTTTAAAACCGAAATAAATTTCATAAAATCTACTTAAATTCCTTAACAATATTTAAAATTCTCTAGAATTTCGTTAAAATTTTAAAACTTCAAATAGGAATCAATCTTCAAATTGGTAATATCGTATCGTTCTGCCCACTGTTCCGAATAACACAAAAGATTCCATAAACATTATAAATATTCCAAGAATATTCCAATACAATGTTCGAAATCTCGCAGAAAATTTTCCAGGAACTTTCCCGAAAGTAGATAAATATCCTGGAATCAAAATATTCCAAAAACACATTAATGCAACATTCTCTAGAAAAATTTAAGGAATGTTTATTAAAAATGCTCTCAAAAAATTCACTAAAGATAGTTTACCAAATACTTATTACCTTGAAATATTCCTAGCAGGATATTCGATAAAAATTATAAAATATTCTCTGCAAATATTTCTTGTAAAGACTATTATCAAATTATTCACAATATTCAGAATACCATATCAAATATGCCATCAAAGCTTCGCAAAAAACAGTAATTAAGCAAATTAGCTAAAATCGGCAATACTCCTCTCATTTTCGATTCACTCCCATTATTAGTAAGAATCCTGAATCAGTGATTAGTGATTCGATCGATTGCTGAGGACGTGTCGCTGTTAAAGCTCATTGTTATCATCCGTTACTCATTGTCAGTTAAGCAATGCAGATTGCGAACTCTATGATATTTCCAACAGTATAATTCTGCATTTGACGCAGTGTTCGGTGATCCATTGTGAGCTGATTATCTCTCGCGACCTGATTATATCCACATCAAAATGATTATCCACTCTAATCCACTGCCACCCTTGCCACCCCACACCAATTCATCTTCCCTCTTCTCTGAAAGTCTCGCGGTGAATTGGGATTCTCCTTGTGTGGGTCCGTGTCGGACTATGTAGGGCTAACGATTATCTCCACCTACCCTATCCACCTACCTCTGTCCGCTGAGGTGGTAGGGTAGGTGGATACGATAGACCATGCGACACAGGCGCTACCTCCACTGCCGGTGTCGTTTCTGTGCAGGTTACCGAACTACGCCCCGTGTAAAACAGGATGAAACTTTCTCGTCGAGCAGGGAGTGGATGTGAGAGAAAGAGAGAGAATTCGAGCGACTGAGAGAGAATGCGAGCGACTGAGAGAGGAACAGTTGGGTTATATTCATGGCGACAGCACCAGATGTGCAGCAACGGCGCCTGGACATTCAACGTCCTGCTCCCAGGACGATATTTATGTTCCTCGAACGTTAACTCGGGAAAGGGGATGAGGACGGGGATAAGGATGAGGATGGCTCTCTTTAAGAGAACGTGAGAGCGCGTAAGATTCCTGCTATTTTAGATTTACAACTAATCCCCTGACCCCTGACCCCCGACCCACTCCTCCCCTTTCTCAACCCTTTATTCCATGCATTTTATCCTACTGAGTGACTACTCTTCACCCTATTCTTCTCCAGCAGCAAAATTAGCTGCGATTTTTCACTCGGTGGTACCGCCCAGAGGCAAATATTGACATACCTTCAATCGACCCTTCGTATCTTTCGAAATAAATGCGTAGTTAATCTCTCACGGTAATATCACTCGGGTGATGAAGTGACTAGAGTTTGTGGTTAATTGAAATCATTTTTCAATCCGAGGGATCGTTCGATTTGATAATAGATTACACTCTTGGGATGAATTCAACGTTAAATGTGATTTTTCGATTTATTGGTCTTTTGATTGGGCGAATCCAGAGGGATTCATGAAAGAAGTTTGAAAGAGTTCAATCAGAGTCTCGAGATATTTTTAATTTTATTGAATTTTTATTAATATTTTTTATTTTTGATATACTCTGGTCTGATCTGAATCAATTTCTTTCTGTTTTTGTCCTAATCTGGTGAGAATATATTATTTCAATGGAATGAGTAAGCATGAGAAGGACATTAAATTACAGGTTTTTTCTATTTGTGTCTTATTCTGTCAAAGTATAATTCATGAAATGACAGGACAATTGGATGAAATGTACAGGTTTGTATTATTTTTAGATATTTTTTATCGTGTATTCTGACGTTTATTTCATATTATTATCACTGTAATACGTTTCTTTTAGTTTTTACAGACATTTCTTGTATTATATATGAATTCTGAAAAACTTTTACATAGTTTATTAAGATTATTTTAAATTATTACATAATTTTATCATGAAATATTATTAAAACAATAATTTTCAGTAAAATCCACTAGAATATTCGTGATATGTATCTGTAGATGAGAAATCCGTAGAAGAAAGTGCAGAGAGAATTTACCTCTCAAGCTTATATTTCTTTCGCTACATTCCGAGGTAGAATATGTCTGAAGAGATTTTTTAAACATCTCTTTTCCTGTCCATATACTTCCAAAAGGATCCTTTCATCATCTGAGTTCTTAAGAAATCTTATTTACCTTTAATAGTTTTCATCTAAAAATCACGTACCCATATTTGATATATTTTTCAATAATCTAATAATGCAGTATTTAACTTTAACAGCTGAAAATTAATCATGGTTTCTATCGATCAACTTGAAAGCTTCAATATCAATATTTAATCGAAATAAACAGTTCAAATTTGACTCCAAGGCTTTATTTGCTCTCACTGAATTTCTCCTGATGTCAATACTCAATAGCTTGTGTTTTCATTGCATAATCTAACCCAAATGCAAGTTTGCTTTTGGAAATGGCAGAAAGTTTTACTTCAATAAACTTAAAATTTGAAATTCTAGATTACTAATTTAAATTACATTTTAAACAATAATTACACTTGAAACAATACAAAATTTAAATACCGAAGCTTTTAAATCTAAATGAAGGCTTTTAAGGGTAGTGTATCATTAATGCGAAGTAATTCATGGTGTAATTTTGTTATGTGTTCCTGACGAAGCTAGACGTCGTCTAGTGAAAGCTTGAACAAAATTACATCATCTCCAATTAAATTACACGCTATTCAAATATTATATCATCATCTATTTATTCGTATTAATGCGAAGTATTCATTGTTCCTTGGAAAATGCACTGCAAATTGAATGATCCACTGGGTACCAGATACTAGACAATCCACTAGAAATTCCCTTTTCCCTTTACCTTCCGCTTCCTACCCAATCCCTATAATACATACTACTCTATTCACTTTACCCTACACTCCTCTATTATCATCCTTATTTCTTCCCTGCGTTTCCACCCTCTCTATTTCATCCCTTTTTTTTTACTCGCAACTCTTTTTACGACTCTCCTCTCAACTTGCCTCTCGGACTTCCTTTTCTTCGAGAGCCACCCGACCAACGAAGAATATACATGTATTTATCTCTTCTCGGTTCGCAGAGGGCGCCGAGGCAGCGAGCCAACCAGCCAAGTAGTGACGGACCCGCTGAAACCAGCCACAAACTAATTACGACCCCGGGCGCCGACCAACACCAGGCGACGCCATTGAGTGTGCAGGTCTGCAGGCAGAAATAGACAGAAGCCACCAGAAAACGGGATAAACTTGATCAGAGAAGTGTTGAAGCTAAGAAGTCCGGGTGGCAATGTTAAGGGAAGATCAGGAAGATATTCAGAAAATTTTTGAAGAAAACTTCCTTATACAGATGGATTTATTCTGGTTCTGGAAACTGCCCCTTAAAACTTATTTTGCCAAGGATATAAAAACAGAAACATGATTTTTAATCGTTTTTGTATGATCAGATTACATTTTTTAAATTACTTCCAAATTTTCCTTGATGTTTTTTATTATCAATCTGAGCCTATTTATACAGGGTGGTAACAAGATTTACTTTTCAATTTCATTGAGATTTTCCTAACTTTTCCTTGGCTTTCAGACAAATTTCACTGAGAGAAAATTATTTTAAATGCGAATAAACTTTAAAATTCCTGAACATTTCATGTAATCCTTTCAAATTTGATGAGGAACTTTAGAATCTCAAAAAATGCGTTAAAATCTCTTAAAATCAGTTAAAAAATATCAAAATTTCTTTAAAATCACTTCAAAATACTTGAGAATCGTAAAAATCTATATATTAAAATATTCTTTTTATTTTTGTCTGACTAAACATATACCTTTTCTACTTAATCATTTCTGACTGGCCTTACAGTGATCTGTACTACTTGCTCCTCCTAATCACCCTCTATAATTTTTGAAATCCTTATATATTCCGTGAGGAATGTCAAAATTTCATAAGGAATAACAGAATCCCTTAAAATCACTTCAAAAACATTAAAATTTCTTAAAATATCTAAAAATTCTACGGTAAACTTTAAAATCACTTCAAAACACTTAAGAATCGTGAAAATCTATATATTAAAATATTCTTTTAATTTTTGTCTGACCAAACATATATCTTTTCTACTTAAACATTTCTGGCTGACTTTACAGTGATCTTTACTACTTCCTTAAAATTTGTTAATATTTCTCGAAATCCTTTATAATTTCACAAAATCTTTTAAAGAACAAAAACAGCTCTTGAAATCCTTAAATATTCCATGAAAAATGTCAAAATTCCATGAGTTGTAACAAAATCCCTTAAAATCACTTAAAAAATATCAAAATTTCTTAAAATATTTTAAAATTCGACGACAAACTTTAAAATAACTTCAAAACATCTTAAAAGTCGTAAAAATCTGTATAAAAATTACTTTTAATTTTTGGGCTGACTAAACATATACCTTTTCTACTTAATCATTTCTGGCTGACCTTTCAGTGATCTTTACTACTTGCCCCTCCTAATCACCTTCTATACTTCATTACAACCTTGAAATTCTCCTAAAATTCCTTGGAATTCCTAGAAACATCTTGAAATTTCACGAAATTCCTTCAAATTTGTTAATATTCCTCGAAATCCTTTATAATTTCTTAAAATCTTTTAAAATTCGACGACAAACTTTAAAATCACTTCAAAACATCTTAAAAGTCGTTAAAACCTATATATTAAAATTACTTTTAATTTTTGGGCTGATTAAACATATACCGTTTCTACTTAATCATTTCTGGCTGACCTTACAGTGATCTGTACTACTTGCTCCTCCTAATCATCCTCTATAATTCATTAAAACTTCTAAAATGTGTTAAATAAACTAAAATCTATGAAAGCTATATATATATATATATAATAACATAGTTGGCATATAAAAATAAATAAATTATTAATATATCAATCTCTATTTTCCCTGACAGCTACTTGCATTTTCCAGAAATTCCTCTGATTTCACTGACAATTTTTTTTCCTGACATTTCCCTGACTTCCCTGACATGTGGCCAGCACCGTCACAGCCATAAACTTCTATCTATAAATTTATAGCTACAAGTTTATAGCTATAAACTTCATCCCTTAAAATGATCGCGTTGGTAGTAAAAGGACAGAAAATTCACATGACTTTACGAGAAACAGGCTGCTTCAATCGTAATTATCCATTGTTTATGTTAAAGTCCACAACTCACTCATTTTGATGAAAATTGTCAAGTATGGACTCTAGAGGCGACTTGGGAGACAGCAGACAGAAACAGGAGGAAACAGGACAAGGAGCAAGAAAACAAAACAGAACATGAGGAGAGATTCAAGCCACGACACACAGGCGTTGAAGGACTTGAGATTGTTGTATCAACAATATTAGGCAATGACATCCCTTCATAAGCGCCCCAACTGTGTTTAAGTACTAAAGTTTAGACACCTTCATCGTCATCGAAACGGGTACCAAAACTATCTATGTACGTCCGGAACCAACGATGGAGCGACGCAATTAAATTCCCCACCACCTAATTGCCCTACCACGCGAATAGTTTAATTGAATTGTGTGGACCTAATGATGTAATTACTTCCTCGATTTCGAGATATATTCCTATAGAGTCAGGACAGCTCTGCAGCAAAAACCAGCCACGAAATCGTTGATTTTCAATTTTCCTATAAACTTTCCCAATTTGAGGTATATAGGGTTCTAATGTGGCGTGGGCTAGAAGTTCTATTCTAGAAAAATCAGGACAATGACTTCGCACTGGGGAAACTATGCAGAAAAAGAAAAATTTAAATTAGAACCACATTATTCCATTAATTAGCAGCACATGCGATTGGATTGAAGTTTCAGACGTATTATTATTTTTTATTTACTAATAGAAATAAAATTTAATAGTAGAAATTTATTCATTTATTTTAAATTGAAATTTTAAATGTTCATTTTAGAGAATTTCAAGATATATCTTAAGAAACGTCAAAGGATTTTTAAAAGAATTCAGAACAGTTTAAGAATTTTCAAGAGTTTTCACAAGATTTCAAAGATTTTTTATCTGATTTTATAAGATTTTAAGTTATTTTAAGGAATCTTAAAGTATTTATTCTAATGTAGAGTAAATCAAATGAAATCACTTAAAATCCCTTAAAATTACCTGAAATTCTTTAAAAACTTTTCAATCATCCGTAAATATCTTAAAATTGTTTAAAATATATAAGAATTCCTTGAAGTTCATTAAAATCTCTTGAAATATCGTGAAATCTTTAAATTTCTTAAAACTATATAATTACTATAAATCTCTTGAAATTCCTTAATATTATTTAAAATCTTTAGCAAATTTCTCTAAATTCTCTAAAATTGATCCCAGTAAATCAATAAAAATTTGAAATATATAAAAAAAATCGTCAGACTAGACGTCTGAAACTTCAACCCAATCCACATGCGTTTAGTCGGGGTAATTTCGGCCTGATCAGCCTGATCAACTATTTTCCACTTGAGATGTGATAAAACCGGGATAATCAGGTTAAATAGTATTATAATAACCTTAAGTCGATCATTGACAGTATAAAAATCGTGTAAGATCTCACCAACCAATTTTCTGCGTGAGGGCCTCTAAACTTAAGGGTATATTATCGTCATGTTGTCAAGCGTAACGAGAGATAGACAAATGCGAGGGTTGAATAGATTGATAAGGGCGGGAAAGAGAGAGAGAGAGAGGGAGGAAGAGATAAAATGGGAGAAGGTGAGAGAGAAATGTGATTTTGAGGCTTAGGTCGTGGCTTGTAGGATGGATGAACCTGGGGGATATAATCGACTCAAAGCGTATATTATACACGTCATGAAGACTTATGGTTCAGGTTTGATTCACCATTTAATCTACAATAAGAATACCAGGTAAAAATTATTAAGTTTTAAATAATAAAGTGTATTAAAGCGAATTAAAATAATATCGAAAATGGATAAAAACGAGATTGTTTGCATTTAAGTGTTGTAAATTATAATATTAATAATTATATTAATTTATTATATTAATAATTATAATATGGACACTTTATACTTTATAGAAGGAATTAAATTGACCTTGACATTCGAAATAGCCTTAGGACATTAAGCATGATTAAATCGACTTAATTATTTACTATATTTACAGAATTAAAATGTGAACAGACAATTTCACTGAATTAAATACGATTCAAAATGTGTTGCAAGCTGGAAATCAGTTTAATTAATTTCAGTGTACATCTTCTTACCAGAACAAACTCACGTCACGTGATTAAATATAATTAGCTCTTTCAATGAAATATTACCATATGAAACGTATGTTTAATTAATAAGGGATATTTATGTAATTTAAGAAATTAAGGTATAAACATATTGCGTTTGAGAAGTGTTAAATAATAACAGTAAAAGCTAAAATTGTATGGTTTGCATTTTGAAGTGAAGGAAAATAAATATTTATAGACCTCTTGAATAAAGGTGAAGTGAGACAACAAAGTCAGATTCATTAAACAGGGCTGGTGTATAATTTAATGTGGCATTTTCAGAGTACTTTAAATGTCGACGAAATAAGTTTAATTGCGATAATAACTTTTATATTCGTACAGTCAAAGGTTAATTAAAACGTTATTATTATTATTATTATTAACTCACAGTCTTATTTCTATAGATAGCATATTTTATTATACATAATAAAAATAATATAAATGAATACCGTCATGAAGTAATGTCAATAATACCATTAATTGAACCATATTATTTAATGTAAGATTTTATTACTTGTAAAATTTGAATAGTTACAGAATTTAATATGTAAATCCACCATAAACCTTTAATAAAGATAATATATTTGTTATAATAGAGTAATTTAGTATATATGAAGAATAATTTTAAGGGAGAATGCGAAACACAATTAATTTTCTCATTTTGTCATCACAACGGAAGTCATATTTCATTAATAATGAAATTAAAGTGACATTTCATTCACTAAATTATACCGGCCCCGTAACATGTTAATATATTTTGTTTGTTGAAATAATTCATATGAGTTCTCATGTTAATTCAATTATAAATAAATTTCACTGATATTAACAATGATACACAATTGATTCTGTTAAAAATAGAAAAATCAGGTCAGTCGACTTCAGTTGAATTTTTTATTTAAGTAATTGCCAATATAATTATTCTATTCATAAATCAGCCTTTCAACTTAAATTAAAATTATTTAAAATTAAATTTAAAATTATTATTAGATAACAAATTTTAAGCAGGTAATTGGAAACGGTCGGAATTAAAAGAATTAACTGCTATAAATGTTCATTCGCTTCTTCATAAAATCATCTTCATTAGGTATCTATGAAATGAATGAAAAATTAAAAAAAAAACTAAATATAAAGCTGCTGTAATTAAATTCTATAAACGGGAGAGAAGTAAAATATGTGTACTGGTTATTAAAAATGGGATAGATATTTTCAATAATACAAATTCTTTTCATTTTTAGTTTTGATATATATACATATATACTTAATATTAGTTCTTTTTATACTATATTTTATATATCATCAATTGAGTGTCAAAAATTCAATTCTAGATGTCTGCCTATCATTATTTTCGAAGAAAAAAAGAAAGGCTTAGCAAATCGAGAATATCGACGTTTTTATAAATATCCTTTCTCAATTTATAAAGGATTATTTTTTATTTTGACAGACAGACTCAACCCCTTTTTCTATCTCCTCTTTCCAACCCCTTTTTCGAATATATCCCACGCTTTTTTCTTTTTTGTCCAATACTTGACAGGCCAAGTTCAATATATCAAAACAAATATATATTCATTCTACCATAAAATGACCTTTTGCAGAAAAAATTATCATGCGTAACATGGGGTCGAAGAGAACAATCTACAAAGAATAGAAGAAACTAAACTAACCACGATCTCCGAAAACGTGGGAGGCAGAAACAAAAGCGAGATTTTTCGTTGGTGCTGGTACTAAATCTTGGAAGATGAAAAGGGATCGATTGAAGGCACTGCGTACTGACAGTGGGAAAGTAATGTCCCGTGCGGTGACAGCGGCGAGAAAAAAGGGGAAACGTGAAAGAAAAATGGTCTTTTTCAGGGTTCCCTAGCTCAAGATGATACATCTGCAGGATTGTACCTTCCGTTAGACTTCCCTTGGGATTACAGATTCTGTAATAAGCTTTACTACTGCCGGAAATGCCACTGGGTTAGCTCGCCTTCCCAGCTTCCAAATACAAATGTAATATCAAATCGAGGATGGACCACTCTGCAAATGCAGATTTCTCTCGCCATTTCAGAGCTCGTTGAATTCTCGGGTCATTCTGTCTTCATTACGAGCCCTTTGAGGTAGAAGTAGTAGTAGTTTTGAAAATGACTACCTATGGTGTCACCTAATCTCCCAAAAGAGGTATAAAACAAAGGCTCGAATTAATTTAATTTATTCCAAGCACTTCCTCCGACTTACTTGTTACATTATTACATTTACGTATTTTTGAAATGAAGTTCAATTTAATTCAGGCAGGCGAATGTCTTCTACGTGATTTTGTTATATTATACTAATTTACTTAGATACTTACAGTTAAATAAATAATTGCTGTAAAATAAATAATTACAGTTTTAATGAATTAATTAATACCATAATTTGGTATCGAATGAGACTTGATACTTGTTTCCTACTTTTTATCAGTTATAAAGTAAATTCTGCGTGGTGATATTACACCGAAGGTATTTTCCAAAAAGGAAGAAATGATACACTCAATTATACAAGTCCTGGTGCAATACCTTGTTAAAATCTGCAGTTATGCTACACAAAGGGTTGCGAAAGCGATTCTGCATAGTACACAATGGTAGGAAAATGAAATCTGATTTAGTGTATATTGTATATATATATATAGTGTTTGGGTTGCGTGTTTCGAGATGTACAATTTTAAATTAAGTTTCGCTTACTCTCATGGAATACTAAATGTATTTTAACGGTCTCAGATTATCGTCAATAGAAACTAATGCGAGAATCGCATCCTCCCTCTGATCTGCAATCAAGGACATGAAACAGTTATCAGAATCTGTCCAACGTGGATACAAAAAAAAATGTCACGTGACGAGAATCTAGATTCCTGTACAATGTATAATATGCTCAATCAATATAAATTAGTAAAAAGTTACTACTGTTAAAATGCCACCTGATTTTTATTTCATATATTTATTTATTTTTTGAAAAGATGCATAATTTAAAATATTTTTTACAGTGACACTACTCTCTAAATCTGAATTAGTCATATGTTACTAACGAAATAGTGCCAAATCGTTTACTAATACACTTTAGTAAGCATTTTTATTATAAATTAGATAAAAACTACTAATTCATAGTGAAAAAGTACTAATTCAGTCAGTAACGGTAACTAAATCAATTAGTGAGCCTTACTAAATGAATTAGTACTATTTTACTGTGAATTAGTAGTTTTTAACTAATTGATAGTAAAAATGATTACTAAAGTGTATTAGTAAACAATTTGGCACTATTTCGTTAGTAACTTGGGACTAATTCAGATTTAGAGAGTAATGTTTCTTACTGGCGATTTTTTTGGCTGTTTTATTCTAACTTTTTTGGGGTGAAATATTTAATAAATTGATAGTAATAAAATAGCTCTGATGCATTTACTAATTCAATTTAGTTTTTTTTACTAATTCAATTACTAATTTCAATTTAGATTAGATAAAAACTACTAATTTATTTCGTAAGGCTTATTAATAATTTATTCAGTTATATACTAAATTCAATTACTTACTAAATGAATTAGTAGTTTTTTACTGTGAATTGCTAATTTTTATCTAATTGATAATAAAAATGATAACATTTTTTAATACTGTTTAGTAAACGAATTGGCACTGTTTAATTTAGTAATTCCCTATAAATCCAGATCGAGATAGTGAAATGTAGGCTGTAATTGTGATAGGTACTCGAAAATAATTAGGCTTATTTTTTATCACTAATGGAATTTGTGGTTGAATTGTCCATAAAATATATATAGTGCTCTCTCAATCTGAATTAATTAGAATTGTATTAATTGAATGAGAAGCCTTATTTCAGCCTACTGAATTATTTCTCCATTTAATCATGTTTCTATTTCGTACTACTTAATAGTAAGTCACCTATTATTTACACTGTAAAAAAACACTTCAATTACTTTAGTTGAAGTTTTTTACAATTACCGTAACTGAATGAATATTCAATCAAAAGTAGTTGAATTTTCAATCACACTAAATGAAAAATGGTTGAATTTTCAATATATTTCTAACAGTGTAGAACTGACTAATTAATTCTTTTGTCGAACATCAATAATGTTTAACCTTTTGCATAAATAACTACGTTATTTTTGTCCTATTTTCTAGCTTTTATAACAGATTTTAGAAGACTTCTAGAATTTGAAAGGATTATAAAGAATTTCCACTTATTCTATGAAATTCTAACAGATTTTGTCGAATTTTAAAAGTTTCTGTGGAATTTAAAAAATTTTCAAGAAGTTTTTTTCATGATTTTTAAAAGATTTCATCGACTTTTAAATATTTTAATTTTAATATAAAATTACCATTAATCAGGTACATTAAAAACGAGTTTAATTAATTGAAACCGCACTTAATTTATTTAATTTAGTAAATTTCAGGTAAGACTTAACTAATTCATGTTTATGTAAGAAACTTTGAGCGGAAGTAGTCAATATTTACTTATTTATCAAGCGAAAATATAATTTGACACTAATAATTTGTCAAACGTAAACATAAAATTAGATGTCAAGACTTCATGGGGGAATAATTTATGCAAGTCAAAGTCGAAGTCTACAGCCCTCTGATTAGAAATGAAATCATTCTTGTATAATTTGTATATTCTAAATGAAATTTTTATGTTCTAAATGAATATAAGATTAACTAATTTTTTACTACCGAAGTTTCTATAGTAAATTGTTGAAAAGTTTTGTATCTTGCTGGCTAAACTTTCTGGTATCTTGTGGATTCTCATACGAGTTCATTAGTTGAAGATTACAAGCTCGAGGCCTTTCATGTTTGGTACCGTGTGAAATATGATATGATAGTGTGCTTTATACTCACTGCAGTATAAAGCAGGAAACTCTCTAAGTACCTTTGTTCAGCGACAGAAACTTCAAATTTTGGAAAATTGTAAAGCTAGAGAAGTATCTGGAGCGTGAAACAACAAATTAAAATTTCATTTAAAATTCATTTAAAAGCAGAGTACTCTAGTATGCTATATATGTAATTCTATCAATATATACACTTTACTAAATATTGAACATGCACTTTGCATTAAATGTTTAAATTTAATACGTTAGAAGCTTTCATCATTCAAAAAACGAGAATAACTTATAGATAATCATTACTATTTATTTCATGACATTCCATTTCAGTAAGATGAAAAAATAAATCTTCCTTTAGAATGATGGAATTTGTAAAAAAATCTTCCTTTAGAATTCGCCCACATTCAGAAAAAAAAAGAAAAAAGTAAACAATCGGCTCTTTATTCCTTTGTATGCTCTGGCACTTCAATGGAAGCAATTTCTTTCGATCTGGTTTACGAAACAAGAGTTTCTCAAATCCTGGGCTTAATTTTAGTCTAAAACTTCACATTCCTTGAAATGTCGTGACTGTTTGTCAACAGACGTGAATTTCGCGATAAATCGAGGTATTTCCCATTTTTCTTGAATTTTTCTTATAATAAAAGCTCGTATTCCTTGAATAATAGATAGCAATCGAAAGTTCGTGAATTTTGCCCCTTGGTGAAACTCAATAATGATTTACGCACGTGCCACTTCCGAGGGATTCCTAGTGGGACACGTGTCGCAAAGTACTTGTCGTTGCCATTTGAAAAAGTCGATATAAATAATTGTTCAGGCGCAGTTAATACTCGTGGGGGTTTTAGTTGGTTTGGTGGATGAATGGGGGTAGCAGGGTGAAAGAGAAGAAGGGTTGCGCCACAAGCGCTGGCCCAATTCCTTCCAAGGATCGATGAAAGGGTGCAAGAGCTGGAAGATCTCTTTGTGAAATCATCAAGTCGAGCAAAGAGCCGCCTTGACCATGAGATCCGACTCAACTTGCTACTCTGTTTCCTTACAAAACTTCACTTTATAATACCCGAAGCCTCGAAAAGTAATAAAACTTCCCCATCTGATAGAAATTGAATTTTCTGTTTCTAACGTGACGATAAGTCGCATTTTGATTATAAATTTTGAAAAATGATAATCAAGATATTTTCGAATGTTTTTCATGTCACCTGGAGAATTTAGAAAGAAATTATTAATGAGAAGAGGGAAAAAAAGTGTATTATTAAGAAAATAACTATCAATCAATTCAGTAGGTGTGATTGTGTTCTAATTAGTTTAATCGGTATCACTTTATTTTGGAAGTTGAGAGTCTACTTAATTTATTATTAATGAAATTTATCAATTCACTGAATTACTCACTCTAACAAATTGAAATTGAAGGGGAAATAGTAAATCGAAAGTAAACATATTTATTCCTTTTTTTTTCCTTTCAATGTTTGTCCAAATTCACAAATTGTATATTTTCTATTAACCTTTTTTTACGTTTCCTTGAAAACCTCGCTTTTAAGACCCTTCCACTTTCTGGGTTAATCTCGAACTATATAAATTGAGAGGATTCGATATGACCTCCCGTATTATGTAAGGGATGATAAGCTGAAGGATGCGCATGTAATTTTTTTTACCCTGGCACGCTACCCGAGCTTTTATTTACTTTGAACCTAGCCGTAAGCGTAAACGTTACGATAGGTTATTTCCTCCACTTTGTTTGCAAGAGCTTATTATTTGAATTGAGAAGAGAAACGTAATATGACCGCATTAATGGAAACAGAGAATTTAAATAAAACTTGATGTAAAATAATTTCGTTTGCAAATATGTTAGAGAAGAATTTGGAATATTAATTTCATCCTCTTTAAATTTACCATAAAATTAATTAAATACGAAATCGACGGTGGGAGTTTAGTAGTATGAAATTTTTATTGCCTTTTGCAAATATTTTTTTCAAACAGCTTTAAAATTTCCTTAATTCGACTAATTCGCTATAAAATTCCGTCTTTTTTTTGTGTGACAATGAATTGAAGCGAAAATTTAGAGATCCAAGCAATTTTGAATGTTAAACAATTTGTATGACTGCCTGCATCGTATTGGCCTTTTCACTGAATAGTTTTAGCCGTTAACACTCATTCAAGCGGGAGTTCTCGGAATTCTTTTATTCTGGAAACACGCGATTTTATCGTAACACTATCTGGGTTATCGCCCTCTGGTTCGTTGTGCTGGGGCCATAAGGTTGGTGGATATTGTGACATTTCGAAGCCACCGACATGCTTTTCCATTCCCGGGCACAGGACGGGTGAAAATCGCACGTGAGAGACGAACGTGTCTCTCTGAATCGCCAATTGAATCAGCCATTTGATAAACCCCACAAGTGTCGGGATGTAAACTATGTATTGGGAAATCAATAAAAGAAAGGAAAAATCCGTCGAAAATTGATATTTTCCGCCGAGACGCACGTGCGTGTCCTTCCCTATTGCTATTTCAATATTTATTTCATATCAGCACACCACACGTTGGCCAAGTTCCAACATCTCAATCAATTTAAGGGATCAAGTGATGCCGTCTAAATAATGGATATACATCCACTTGTCGCTTTAACGACTTCTTTGACGTATTTTCCACCACTCAACAAAATATACTCAAATTCAAGGGATGTTTACAATTTCCTGTTTATATCTAAAGCACTCTACACTTTTTTTTACACTTTTACGAGGACAAAATGTAAAACACGAGGTCTCATAAAAATCAGATAATGATTACAATTTACAACCGCTGTTTACATTGAGAACTTTATATTAATTTACATTAAACCCTTGAAATATTGTTTAAACACTAAACTTGATAATATTTTCATGAATCGTAAAACGATCCCACCTATCATCAGTTCCGGGTTGACATCCACAACATTTTTATTTATTTAACCGTTAAATATTCTTAACTCAACATGAATTATTTTGTATTAAATTTACAAGCCGTTTTTTTTTTAAATAATAAAATGTCAGGGGATCATAGGTCAGAGTTCAAAGGATAAAAGCCACGAAAATAATTAAATAATATTTCATGCATCATGAAATTATTGTATTCTCTTTACTATAATTTTTTTGTTTTAATTATGTTTATTGGCGTTTACTCTCGGTTTTCTTGCGATAAAAGTAAGCCTCGCTTTTTAACTTTTCGGCATTAAAGCGGAAACTTTTTTCCATAAAAATTCTCGCCTTTGCTTTGTTTAAAGTTGCCCTTTATATTGAAATTTGAAATACAACTCCCAACTCCATTCAGTCTTTATGTAAAACTCACGCGAAGTTCAAATATATTCTAGTCTAGTTTTGCCATCGCTAGCGTTTTAAATAGGCAGTGGATATATGAAGTCAATGTTGGCTTGATGAAAGCAGCTCAGCGATTTAAATCGCGCTATTTAAAATACACACAATTCACGTCAAACGATATTTGAAAAGTACATATCGGAAATTATGATTCAAGTCGAACGCGTGGAAATGGGATTAAACATTAAACACATATATAAATAGATTATAAAAGTCATTATGGTTTTCCATTCGAGAGGAGCAGAAATTATTTTCATTGTGATTTATTGTCTCAATTTGTTTATTGAGAAAAGCTGATCTCTTTCCGCCAACAAAAATAGCAGTTGGGTATTTATAGTAATTACAATATCGCGACGAAATTCTGAGAAATCATAGAGAATATATTAGGACGGTGATAAATGATTTATATTTTTAGTGAAAAAATACTTATTATTGTAAACTTAAAGTTGACGAAGGTAAATTGCTAGCTTATGGTAAAATATCACATTTCTGCGAGGGATTTACAAAATGATTTGCGTGACGAAAGTTATAAAGAATAAAAGAAATTTCGAGAAATATTTTGGCGATTTGTAATTATTAACACGAAGCAGAAAATGTGTTTTTGCCGGGACGTAATAATAGTGATATAGTTTGTCTCGCTTGAATTTAGCGAAATCTATCGTACACCGGATGCAAAAAGCAAACTTCACGAAAGCTAGTAGAGCTCGAGCTATAGTAATGTAATGTTTTCTCATAGCTGCCTTCCCAGCAGCATTAAAAGCAATATTTCGCTTTTTTGACTCCAGATTCTCGTTCAGTTGAAAGGCATTTGTTTCCAGGGAAAAAATCGCTACATTTCTTGTGTAATGAGAGATAGCTGTTTGAAAAAATACATTTCTTTAATCATTTTGTTGATTTTTGATGGTTGATGATGAAAAGTGATTCTTTCATTTTTATGATTTTTAAAAGTCATTTTTAAATAAGACTAGCAGACCAACACGTGCGCTACGCGCACGATTATTTATTTAATTTCTTTCAAATTCACGTCATTAAAAAATCAAATGTAGAAAATCTTAAAAAATTTGTGAAATCCTTTAAAATTCCACGAGGAACTTTAAAATTCCTTAAAATTTTTTTAATTCTCTGAACTTCCTTAGAAATCTCTTAAAATTTCATCAAGTCCTTTTAAAATTCAACTAAATCTTTTAAATATTATACATATCTATTGTAATCCCTTTAAATTTTAAGGAATTCCAAATGTTTTAAAATTTTGAGGAATTTTAAGCGATTTCTAAAATTTTTCTAATTTTTCATGAAATTTTAAGGGATTTCAAAAGGTTTGTATGAATTTTAAGGGGTTTTTAGGAATTTTAAATGAGGTTCTGGAATTTCGAGGAATTTTCAGATATTTTAACAGATCCTCTTAAAATCCTTTAAAATTCCATGAAAAGCTTTTAAATCCTTTAAAATTACTTTTAAAAATCAAAATTTTTTAAAATTCTTACAAGCTTTTTAAAATTCTTTAAAATTCCACTAAATCTTTTAAATATTATACATATCTATTGTAATCCCTTTAAATTCACAGAAACCCCTTAAAATCTTTTAAAATTACT
>UCOK01018685.1:0-70631 GCA_900474325.1 Synergus umbraculus | reverse complement strand
AACACGTGCGCTACGCGCACGATTATTTATTTAATTTCTTTCAAATTCACGTCATTAAAAAATCAAATGTAGAAAATCTTAAAAAATTTGTGAAATCCTTTAAAATTCCACGAGGAACTTTAAAATTCCTTAAAATTTTTTTAATTCTCTGAACTTCCTTAGAAATCTCTTAAAATTTCATCAAGTCCTTTTAAAATTCAACTAAATCTTTTAAATATTATACATATCTATTGTAATCCCTTTAAATTCACAGAAACCCCTTAAAATCTTTTAAAATTACTAAAAATTCTTACAAGACTTTTAAAATCCTTTATAATGTAAAGAAAAACTTTAAAATTCCTTAAAAGATATAAAATCTTTAAAAATTTTTCAAAAATTTTCAAAATTCCCTAAAATTCCACAAAAAAACGATTTTAATCGTTTTGTGGATTTTTATGGGATTTCAAGATGTTTTTGGGAGTTTTAAGAAATTTTAACGTATATCGAAGGTTTTCCTGACATTTTTTTGCACCATTAGTTTGTTTTTCTTCTTTCAACTTCAAGTCATTGAAAAACCAATCAGGTTTGCAACAACAATATATGCAAGATTTTCGAGATATATCGTGACAACACTTTTTTAAGATAGGAGATAATATTAACGGACAAATATATTTCTAATTATTAAAATGCAATTAAGAATGATTTTCACAACTAGAATGACTTTCTATTTTCACTGTAACAATGACGAATTTCATGAGCCGTAGAATGTGGTAAATTAAAGAGTGGATTCTATTTGCACAATCAGTATTATCTGTGCAAGAGCCCATGAAATGCAGGGATTTCTCGCTTGATTATACCGATTTTGTTCACAAAATGTATCTCCCGCAACTGAAACGTCCGAGCAAAACCACCCATTACTACGAAACACGGATTACCTTACACTCCTCACATACCTAAAACAACAAATAGTGTCATAACAACCAATTGTACCAAATAATCGTATTAAATAATTCCCGATGGCGTTGTACTTTCAGTTATTATTATTATTATTATTATTATTATTATTATTATTATTATTATTACACGTAAAACTACAACTATACTATAATGACCTTAATATATTTAGAAAAAGTTTCAATATGCAAATGGATACTTCAAAGCATATAATATTTAAATATCAGATTACAATGGTGCATGAGATTTTTTTAATAGTATTTTCCCGCGTTGTTAGAAAAGTCTGCATGAAATTTAAAGTAAAGTAATATAAGCTTTAATTAAAATTAAGTGTATAACTGTATATGCATTATGTATATACAAAAGAATTTCTCGCTTGTTGTGTTTTCTCCAACGCTCGACTGCAAAAAAACGGCTAAACCGACGTATGTCGTTTGTAACGACTGGCACCGGTATCTTCTACAAACTTTTTTTATTCCTTTCGTATTCTCTTCGAACGACCTCGGATCCGTTGTCGTCAGCTCGCGGATATTAAATTGAAAACACGCATCGAGCCACGGAAGACAGCTTTCCGTTAGAAACGATTTACTTGCTGTTGTGCCACTTTTTCCAAACAAATCGTTAAATCCATCTTTTCCTAGTTTGCATGATCAGAATATGTATTTTACTCTGATAGGCTATTTATTTTCTTCACATTGAAAAATGTTATTTTAATTATTTTTGTTTTTGTATCGCATATATTTTTTTGTACTTCATTTCTAGTATCATAAATCCCATTTCCCTTAAAATTCGTTTAAATCTCTTACGATTCGTAGAAATCTCTTGAAATCTCTTAACATTCCACAAAAATCTTTAAAATTATAAATATTTTGATATTTAACATTTAAAATCCCTTAAAACCAATAGAAATCTCATTAAATTCCACGAAATCCTTAAAAATGCTACAAAATCTTTTAAAAGTCAGAAAAAACTCTTGAAATCCCTTCAAATTATTAGAAATCTCATAAAATTCTGCGACAACTTTTAAAAATCCTAAAAATCTTTTGAATTTTGTAAAAATTCCTTGATAATTCTTTAAAATTCTTTATAATATTATGACACCTTTTTGAATTCAATTAAAATCTCTTGAAATCTCTTTAAATTCCACAAAAACCTTTAAAATTATAAATATTTTGAAATTTAACATTTAAAATCCCTTAAAATCATTCGAAATCTCATCAAATTCCACGAAATCATTAAAAATTCTACAAAATCGTTCAAAAGTCAGAAAAAACTCTTGAAATCCTTGTAGAAATTTACAACTTTCGAAATCCTTTAAAATTCTGCGATATCTTTTAAAAATCCTAAAAATCTTTTGAATTATGTAAAAATTCCTTGGTAATTCTTTAAAATCCTTTATAATATTATGAAACCTTTTTGAATTCAATAAAATCCCTTAAAGTCTCTTGAAATCTCTTAACATTCCACAAAAATCTTTAAAATTATAAATATTTTGATATTTAACATTTAAAATCCCTTAAAACCAATAGAAATCTCATTAAATTCCACGAAATCCTTAAAAATTCTAGAAAATCTTTTAAAAGTCAGAAAAAACACTTGATATCCCTTAAAATTATTAGAAACTCATAAAATTCTATGAAATCCTTAAAAATTCCACAATATATTTTAAAAATTAGAAAAATCTCTTGAAATCCCTATGGAAATTTACATCTTTCGAAATCCTTTAAAATTCTGCGATATCCTCGGCGATATCTTTTAAAAACCCTTGAAAATTCTTTAAAATCCTTTGTAATATTATGACACCTTTTTGAATTCAATAAAATCCCTTAAAGTCGCTTAAAATCTCTTGAAATCTCTTAAAATTCCACAAAAATCTTTAAAATTATAAATATTGTAAAATCTAACATTTAAAATCCATTAAAATCAATAGAAATCTCATCAAATTCTACAAAATCCTTGAAAATTCTAGAAAATCTTTTAAAAGTCAGAAAAAACACTTGAAATCCCTTAAAATTATTAGAAATCTCATAAAATTCTATGGAATCCTTAAGAATTCTAGAATATCTTTTAAAAATTATAAAAATCTCTTGAAATCCTTCTACAACCTTCGAAATCCTTTAAAATTCTGCAATATCTTCTAAAATTCCTTATATTCTCTTGAAAATTCTTTAAAATTCTTCAAAATATTATGAAACCTTTTTGAATTCAATAAAACCCCTTAAAGTCACTTAAAAAAATCTTTAATTGAAATTAAGACTTAATAACAACATAACAATAACCGACAAGAAATCACATAAAAATATAAACTATATATTTCTCAATAACGCAAGTTTTGAAACTAAAACTGTAATTACCAAAAATGAAAACAATATGAACTCCTTTAAATTCAGGAGAGACCTGGTCATTATAAGTTTGTAATGCAAAAAGTCATAAATGGCCCGAGAGGGAGCTGAAAGTCATAAAGCAAAGGTAATATATATATATTACCTAATATATATATTGTATATACTTGCTCCTGCATGTATAAGTTTTCCAGGTAGAATATTTGGAGAGTGAGTGATTGAATAATTCCGATTGACAAATTTGCTAAGTCCTCCAAATCCTGTAGTTGTGGGCTTCGATTTGTGGTGTTCTCTACCCAATATTTAAGCCCAAACATGTATCGGTTGCGATGAATAATTTCGTATGTATCGCCTAGCTAAATGAGGAGCATCGCTTGAAGTCCACTTGAAACTACTGGTGACGCAAATACATCCATGTCCATGACTACACTGGACTGTAACGATCACTTTGCTACAAGAGAGCTTGTCCGACACGAGCCGAAGTACTTTTCGAGTAAACGTACTTGCAGGAATGTTTATTACGCCACTAACGCAAACAACGAAGTTATATCGTTTAACTTCTATACAGAAGCTCATTCTACTGGCCAAAGGAGAACTTTCCACGCACGAACATGCTGTATTATTTAAGGAATATGCTTTCGAAATAATTGCCTGTTTAATTCACTTTTAATTGAGGGTGATTAACAAGCTACTCATTTGTATATTACTTATCCCATGTAAACAGATTATATACACAAAACATAGTCGTTTCTGTATTAATGAGAATTGTTGGGGATTATAATTGTAAGAATTATATCAAAACAGAGAGAAAAATACTTTGAAATCAGTAAACATACTTTTGGATCAATAGATCTTAAAATTTATAGTATTCAGGAATTGATTAATTCTGGTTTCATTAAAAATTCATTTGAATCATTATAGAAGATCTTCTTTTGGACGAGATTTTCTATGTAAATTCATAAAAGCTAATAATGAGGATATCTATTTAGGAAGTAATTTTGTTCATTTACTGAAGAACAATGCTCATTAGAGTGGATGCTGTGATTGCAAATTACATAACTCCTTGATCTTGATGGAAGCGTCTGGTCCTTGAGAGAAACAAGAATCTGGTCTTATATTTTCCTTACTTTGCATAAGCAGTTATTACACCATCAAGAGGTATTATTACTTTTGCACTAAATATTATCATTACAGTATATCAACGACATACAAGTGGCTCTTAGAAGTTCTAGCCAACTATCTCCCCGCATACTTGCAGCACGTTCATCGTTCAAGTACTTTCACAAAAAATTCTGAGTGCTTTCCAGATGCAGATGAAAATTATAACAAAGTTGTAACTTGTAACTCTGAAAAATTCGTTCACGCGAACAGCCTGGCCAGATTAATAATTGAATTTTTTTTTAAGTCTGTTTTCTGAAACAGCAAGTTTCAAATACTTTATTGCGTCTCTGTACATAGTTAAAATTATTCAGTTTATTAGCTATTATTATTTAGTTATTATTATTCAATTACTATTATTTAATTATTATTCACAATATTATTTATTAAAATTAAATGCTAGTAAATGGTCCATGCAAAATCAACAATGATTACAAAACTGTGTTTATAAACCACAGAATACAAGGAACTGCAACATGTAATTTCGATCATGATTATTTTAACAAGGCTCATTAATAATTTAATTACAGCACCTCTTTGTAATATATATTGGAGGTAAATGAGGTTTCGGATATTATAAGCTTTATTTATAAATTTCATCAGCCTAAATTCCTCTTCCGAAGGTGTAAATGTAATACAAAAACAGAATCGTTAAGATTAATAATTTTTTGTTAAACCAGCGTCGAATCGCCCAACAAGAAAAAGAAAAAGAAGAAGGAAAGGGTGAAAGAATATTATATACTCTATATAGCATCTCGAAGAAAAAAAAGTGATAGTGGCGAGAAGCCAAGCTTGATTTTTCCTGTCTGTTCTTCCGCATCGCAGTTGGGTGTCGTTTATATCGAGAAATCAATGAGATTGAAGTAAAATAGATACGGATTCGCGGTTCACCTTTATGGTTCCCGAAAACTCTTTCAGTATCCTCTTCAGTATCCTTTTAGTGGATATGGAATGTAGGCCAGGCGTTTGGTCGACTGGAATTCAGCGAGTAACAGTGAATACAGAATCGTAAAACAGGCGTGTGCACAACTGCACAATTGCACATGCAACTACATAAATACGTTTGTGTTATACTCGTGGACCAGAGAATGCCACCCGACACACTGTGCGCAGACCTACCCCCTTAAAACTCCCCCCGAGGAAGCATCCAGTTGCCCAGTTCCGGATGGATACGACAGATCGAACGGTTCCAATTTCCCGCTCGACATCACGACCATACGAGTACTTTTTTTTGAAAAAAAGAAACGACGCGTGAAACCACGAAGAAAGGACAAAAATGGCATTCGGAGAGCGTTCAAAAGCGAACTGAAAGGAAAAGGAATAAGATTTCTTTTTCTCCCCAGGCGCCTTCCATAGACACGGTGAAAATACTAAGCAAGGCGATGCCACGTTTCTGATATGTAATTGCTGACTATTTTATCCAACGTCAGCTAACTTTGTCTTCATTCAAAAGTTAATCATGGTTTATATCGGAATTCTAAAGTTATATACTTTTCTCGTTTTTTTTTTGTATGAGAGCAAGTCTTTCCAACTTTTAACATTTATGGTACTCACTCACATTTCTATACGAAAACTCTTTAACGGCAATATCATAAATTCATAAGTTCCCTGGCGGAAAGATTCTGTAGGAAAGTAGAGAAAACGGCAAAATTTTCTTCCCCTATTTAAAGCGTAGTAGTTTTGGTATTAGTGGAATATTCTTTTTTGTAAATTATGGAAAATGGGTTTTTATTCAGTTTATGTACGAAGAAATGAATTAAATTATAGAAGACATTTGGAAACAGTTGAATTATTGAAATTATTGGTCTACAAGACACTGGGTTGTTTTTCTCGAGAATTCTGTGAAAATTTAAGTATTAGGGAAGTTATTTTCCAACGCAGGCTTGTGTATACGAGCAAAGTACAAGTTAAGCAATGGCCCGTGCTCAGAGCATAATCGTTAAATTTCTTTCTCTGATTACAAAACAGGGTGAACCAGCCGCGAAATGCACCGAACAAGAAAACACTCAACAGTTGTAAAACTACCTTTTGGCTGAACGTGATTATTTCTAATTGATAAAATATGCAAAAGAGTTTTCTCGTTTGTGAAGATATTTAGGTTTTAACAGAAGAGAAGAAAAAACTTGAGAAGTTTTTTATTTTCAAATATATTGTTAGCATTTTTCTCTATTAGACCGGATCAAAAATTGCGGAGGTTTTTGATTTTTTTTTAACTCTAAAAAACCATTAGTAAATATGAAAAGGGTATACTGAATAAAAACAAGAATCTATCAAAGCGCCATTGAAATGCCTTACATTTCGTATCTTTTTCTATTTGGTTTTCCATTTTCTAAAAGCGACAGTTTTCAAAGAAATAAATTTATATATTTCCTATTTATATTTTGAAAGGTTTTCAAATGCTCGTATTTCTCATCTGAGAAGATTTTCCCAAGTGTTCGAATTTCTGTCATTTTCTATACTCCTTTGTGTCTCGTTTTCGAATTCATTGAATATCAAATTTATCTCATGTAACACGAATTCAGTTCAAGAATATATAAATATTCTATTCGATTGCAATCGAGATCCATTTAAAAATTAAACTCAATTAAAATTCGACAAGTTTTCCAATTAAAAATATTAATAAAGTATCAATTTAAATCAATTTAAATTTCTTCAGTTTCCACAATAATTTTGTGTTTGAAAAAATCACTATACTCCTAACTTTTTCAGTAAAGCTACGTTTAGCTATTATTTAATACCCAACACAGACTTTAGCTTTCTCTTTGATGTTGAAAACGATATTGGTGACATTTGGTATGATTTTAGCAATGTGTGAGAAATGTCAAGTGACAAACGATTTACTTAAGTGAGAAATATGAAACAGAAAACGAAATGTAAAAAAGTTACATGATCGATTTATATCAAAGCTTTAGAATATTTTATATAGTTCTAAATTGTATACATTATATGTCTGTTTAAAAAACTTGTTATAGTTTCAACTAGAATTGTCTAGAATAATCAGAATTCTCGTTATTTTAACAAGAATATTTGTTTTTTGAGTGCATATCAATCTTTATTCTCATAAATTCCAATATCTCATATTTTCAAACATAATTCTTCGTTAAAAAAAATGTTGCTGCAATGTATCGGCATAACTTTTTATAACTCGTAAAAACCAGGTTCCACTTGAAGGCAATTGAAACCGAAATTAAAAGCTATTATTGCATCAGTGGAAATTCTCCGAAGAGTATTTTATAATTGGTTAAGTGTACAGTTGTACAGTAGACAAAGGGTTGGCTCAACAATACAAACTACACCCTGGTGAGTCGCAATGCGAAAAGCGTCGTCTAAAAACGTAATGGATCGTCGACGTTAAATTGATGCATTTTGATGTATACGTGCTCAGTTTTTTGTATCTTTCAGAATGAATATCTCTCGCTGGCTGCTTCGGTCGAAACTGTCTGCTTTCTGAGAATTTATGAGTGTGCCTCGACTTACTCCATATATTATAACAAAAACGTATGGGGTTCTGGCTGGAAATCGAATGCTCTCCGCCTTCTCTTCGCGAAAATACGACGGTGACATCGAGATTTTGAGAACCCAGAAAAAGTCCCTCGTGTCACCAAAAATCGTTTAACCTTGAATTTCGTTCTGACATTTTCGAAAGCTCCTTTGATCGTAAATCCTTATATACGAGTCTCGTAGGGTAATTACGTCGAGGGCAATTTCTTCTTCATTTCGGTCCCAGGCATAATTTATTAACCTCGCGCCATTCTTCTGAGTTTATCGCGAAAGATGAGAGAGGCGAAAAACTAAAGAAAGGAGAGAGATAAAGAGGGACGGAGAACAAGAAAAAGATGGGAGAATTTCCAGACCGGAATTAGGAAGAAAATTATTCACTGCTTGGATTTTTTTTAATTTATGACTTGCCAATAGGATCTACCATCACATTTTTTTTTATTTAGAGTTTAGATACTGCAATTTAATTTATTTCAAGGGTTTAAGTTTATTTTATTTCGAGATTTATAGTTTCTTTTCTATTTCTTCAAGATCAATGCAAATATTGAGCCAATAAAACATGACATCGATGCGAAAAACCATTTATATAAAAAGCCCATTACTATCGTACCATTGGTTCTTGTATTATTCGTTTACGAGGGAGGAATTCGACACATTTTTCTCCCCCTCATTTCATCCCCCTCGAGCAGTTCTTTTCCCGAGTTTTCACCGCCCCAGTAATTTCCACATCTCCCAAGCAATTGGGAATTCTCCCCTGAATCGTTAAGCATTTTTGCATGCACTAAAATGTATCGCTCCCTTGAATTTCAAGGTATTTCCACTCTCCATTCCTCAATCCTCAATCAGGTCAGAAGACAGAGACGGAAAATGAGATTGGAGTGTGGAAGTCAGGAGTTTTATATTACAGTTTCAGGATGTACAACTGCATCAAGTGCCTTGAATGAAGCGACTCTTCACGAAGAGCCGTGAAAAATTGTTTCTTGAAACCTTAACAACAACTGAATAATGGATTTTGTGATTAATTGGCGTGCGGAAATAATTCCATAAATATTTTGGCTTTTTCATGACTTTTTCATATTTCCCATACTTATCTTAAATCATCAGCAATTTTATGATCCGCACACTTTCTGCCAGATTATAATTTCTTGTTTTTGGATTCGCTTTGATAAAAAAAAAAAAAGATGAGGATTGTAAACGATATAAAATAAGGGATTTTACAATGTTTTAAGGAATTTCAAAAGATTGCAAAATAATTCAGAACATTTTCAATTTTTGAAATATAAAAATTTGTAATTTTTTGTCTAATTTCAGGAATTTTAATAAATTCCATACAATTCCTTAAAATTCCTTGAAAATCCTACAAAATTTGGTGAAATTCCTTTAAATTTCGTAAAATCACTTTATATTTCTTAAGATTATTTAAAATCCTATGAAATCTCGTTAATTACATTAAAATTCTTAAAATACTGGTGAAATTTCGTAAATTTATAATTCGATAGATTTTAAGATCGTTCAAATCTATAAATCGTAAAACCTTATTCTTAAAATCGCAAATTATTTAAAGTCCCATTGAAATCTCATTCAATCCCTTAAAATACTTGAAATTTCATAATAAAATCCTTAGAAATCCATTAAAAGTTTCTAAAATTACTTAAGATTCCAAAAATTATCTTAAAATCCTTTAAAACTACTTAAAATCCCGTGAAATTTCGATAAATACTTTACAACACCTGAAAATCTAATGAAATTTTGTAAAAACCCCTGGAATCCCTTAAAAGTCCTTAAAATTACTTAAAATCACACAAAATATTGTCAAATTCTTTAAAATCACTTAACACCCCATGAAATATTGTAAAATTCCTTTAAATTATTTGAAATCCCACAAAATAACATCAAGTTCTTTAAATTATTTAAAATCTCACTAAATCCGGGAAAAAACCAGGAATTTGGTGGCCGAAAAATAGTCGTCCCCTTTATTGTTTATTAAATCTCTTGAAATTTCTTTAAATTTCGTAAAGTCACATGGAATTCCTTAAAATTTTCTTTAAATCCCTTTAAACCTGTTAAAAGTTCCTAAAATTACTTAAAATCCCATGGAATCTCATGAAATTTCTTTAAATTTCGCAAAGCCATGTGTTAAATTTGTTAAATCCAATGAAATATCGTGAAATACTTTAAAATCCCTGAAAATCCAATGTAATCTCGCTAAATTCATTTAAATTCCTATAGATTCTATAAAATTACAATAAATTTCGTAAAATCCCTTGAAATCCCTTAAAAATTCCGAAAATTACTTAATATTCCACAAAATATCTTTAAATACTTAAAAATTCCTAAAAATCCAATCTAATCTCGCTAAATTTCTTATTAAATTCCTTTAGGTTCTATAAAATCACAATAAATTTCGTAAAATCCCTTGAAATCTTTTACTCCTTTAAAATTTCTGAAAATTAAAATAAATATTATAAAATTCCTCGAAACAACGTGAAATCCTTTAATAATTCTAGAATTTCAATAAATTTCGTAAAATTCTTATTTTCTGCCTATTTACAACAAAAATATTCTGCAGTTGCTTTACAAATTCGGAAAATTTCGATAATATCGATAAAACCAATCAGGTTTTCGACAACAATATGTTCGATATATTTTCGAATATAAATGGTAACTTTTCTTTAAATAGGTAAACCTTTTTTGATAAAAAATCGGATAAAAAATGCGACCTCTAGAACTTTTGGAACCAAAAATTATAAATTATCCAGAGTGAGTTGGCGACATTTTTCAAATAGTCGATGAATTAAGGATTCAAATTTTGCCGAAGCTCTTTAACGACATCATTGATCGATGAATTTGGGTTTCTGGATCTGATCGAATGTGCTGCGAGTGGAAAAGCTCCGGGATCTTCGAGGAGTGCTTAGATTCCCTCAACACCGACGAAATTTACGATCCTCTGATTCCCGCAACCGTGAAAGCTTATCCGAACCCATTGGTACGGGTGCAGGTACTTACGCGCCTGCTTTCGTATACATGTATGCGAAAACGCAAATACACCCTCTCCCACCTTATATGCGAATTCTGTATTCCTCAACTATTTCCCTTTTAACCAAGACAAATATTTAGCAAAGATCTCAGATTTCCCTTTAAATTGCTTCCTTTCTATCTCCTCTTGATCTCGTCTGCGATTGCTGCTGAAAAAAATTACCCTTTTGTTTTACCACGATTTTATCTATCGCTAAGCCATACAAATGACGACGAAGTTATTGATTATTGATTTGAAATGAGAAATAATGAGAATGTCTATTCTTATTGTCCCGGATATTAATAAGCGACTTGGTTATTCAACAGCCAATAAATTTTCGTGAATTTTATGAAGCGATGACATTATATTACCTTTTTCAATATTATGGAGTTAAGTAAATACTGAAAAAACTGTTTGGTGAGGACAAAAAATTTATAGTCAACAAAATTTTAGTTGCTTCAGTGAATAATTAAATAATCATTTTCTGTCTTGCACCTTCAAGAAATATACATCCGAAAAATTTCAGATATCAATTCTCTACGATACTTTCTCTGTAAATACGATTTCTTTGATGGTGAATTTTACTGAGTAAATATTGGCATTTTTCTTTGAGAAATAAAATCTCTATAGAAGTTGAAAGAGGGTAAAATGTAACTCAGTGATCGGACTTACAATTTTATAAATTCCTTAGTATTTTTTATATGAAAATTCCCTCCCCATTTACCTTCCTATGTACCACGAAGAATTGCATGCAAACTCTATGAATTTACTTTAATGCACATCGTCTCCGTTTTTGTGTTTTCTCGCTAACATTTCCACTCCACGGTTTATTTTCAAATGGCAACAAGCGTCGTGAAATATTCCATTTCTCCGGAACTGTTTGTACTCCTATGAGTTCTTCATTTTTCTCATACTCTCCACATTCAGCCAGTAGCTGGCCTCTAGATTAATGTTGTTGCGAAACAATACATAATGTGAAACAATACATAATGTATTATACATGTTTTTTTTTTCAAAGCCCTGGGGATATTATGGAAGCCGCAGGCGATATGGTATTTGGTTTGATTCAATTTTTACGTGCTGGATAGTGAAAATAAAAAGTTTAAACAGGTGGGAAATACTGCGAAAAAGAGACATTCGGTGGAGTTGCGAAATCGGATTAAAATTCAGAGCGAGAACGCAGGGAAGATGAATGTGCCAATGCCAGTGAGGATTGCCAATACGATGAATGCACAAGTTTCAACCCTGTATTCTCCCTTCTAGAGGTAAACTTGATTCAACTTAACAACTGACCAATCAATTTCTCAGTGTTCAAAATTCAACATACGTCTTGTAAAGTAATCATGCT
This sequence comes from Synergus umbraculus, assembly GCA_900474325.1. Taxonomy (NCBI): domain Eukaryota; kingdom Metazoa; phylum Arthropoda; class Insecta; order Hymenoptera; family Cynipidae; genus Synergus; species Synergus umbraculus. Next base: position 58,336 of record UCOK01018685.1, on the reverse strand, counting down.
CAATTCACTGATCCCTTGCTGTAAATCAAGATTAATGTATTTTATAAAAAATAAAGCGAAAAACACCTTGTACAGAAATTTTGCTGTGGCCCCGACCGGGCCCAGATCAGGGATGAGTTTGAGTTGAATTTCATTTACATTTTTACATATGTATAAAGAAGTATCCTGATAAATCGAAAACGTATGAATAACATGCATTTAATCCCAAATATGCTAGACCGGAACATGTGACAAAAGTTTTGAACAAAATATGTTTTCCCAATTCTATTTTATCCAGAAATATTGTTCCACCTATAAAAATAAAAATAGGTACGTTTCTTTTTCAAGCAGAAGTATTTTCAATGTAAACAAATCAATATTTTAAAACTGTTTATTCTGGTTTAAAATGCAATCGATAAATATTTGGTCAGGTCAATTATTTGGACTGTTTATATTAAAAAATACCTCCAATTGTAACAATTTATACAACAATTCAGGCAATGGACTAATTACTCTAATGCCACCATAAATCGTTTTTCTATGCATACGAGTATACGCATACGCACGTAAACTTTTCAAATAATTCTGGTCGTGCAATTACAAAAAATGGATACCATCCCCATTAAAAGCTCTAGACGATTTATTTCGTAAATTTATCATGCATATTAAGCCAACCCAGTGCAAATACGCGAAATCAAAAGTTCGACCTGTTAGAAAATCGTTGTAAAAATTTATGAAGTTCCGGTCGAATTTTATTTATGGACCGCGAGTGAAAAATAATGAACTGGGAGAAAATATTTTTGTCGTGTTATGGACTAGGGTGGATGGAGGGTGGGGTACATAGGGTATAAAACAATAAGTGAAAGCAATGCAATATTTCATAGTACTTCCAATAATTTGGCCAGGGACTGTAGGTGGTACAACCTACATACCTACGTGCGATGCATACGTATTAAACAGCCGTGCACCAGCCACATGCAGCATGTACAAGTACACGAAATCTTCTATTCGGTTGGAAATGAATACAGGAATCCTCTCATGGATTTCGACAGTTGGAAAGTTCTTTGACCTTAAAGTGCTTAGAATACTCAAGTAATTATCCCCAATGTGCGGTCGTGCAATAACAACCCCAGGGTGTCTACTATACCGGGAAAACAGGGAATTAGACAGGCATTAAAATAAATCCGGGAATACAAATTCCAACCGGGAATCAAATTTAATGTTTTCGACAACAAAACGGGACAATCGGGAAATAACCAGGAATTTGGTGGCCGAAAAATAGTTGACCCTTTTATTGTTTATTAAATCTCATGAAATTTCTTTAAATTTCATAAATTCACATGGTATTCCTTAAAATTTTCTTTAAATCTAAAGGAATTTCGTGAAATGGTTTAAAATTCCTGAAAATCCAATGTAATATCGCTAAATTTCTTTAAATTCTCGATTTTGCACCCCTTTTGCTAAAAAAAAAACTCAGAAGATACTGAGCAATTTAAAATCAAAGGATTTTTAAAAATATTTTAAAAGATTTCCAAATAATGCAAAATAATGCAGAATTTTTAATTTTTGAAATATAAAAACTTGTAATTCTTTGTCTAATTTCAGGAATTTCAATAAGTTTGCAAAAATACTTTTAAATTCCTTAAAATTATTCAAAATCCTATGAATTCTCATTAAAGCCCTTGAAATACTTCAAAATCCAATTAAATTTCATGAAATTCCTTAAATCCCTTAAAAGTCCTTAAAATTACTTAATATCTCATAAAATATCGTCAAATTCCTTACAATTTCTGAAAGTCCCCAATAAATTGGGTAAAATTCTTTGCAATTCCTTAATATTATTCAAAATCCCATGAAATCTTTGAACATAAAATCCTTTGAAATCCGTTAAAAGAACCTCAAATTACTTAAAATTCCATGAAATTTCTTTAAATTTAGCAAAGTCACATGTTATTCCTTTTAAAATTTTTTAAATCCAATGAAATCTCATGAAATACTTTAAAATCCCTGAAAATTCAATGTAATCTTACTAAATTCCTTTAGATTCTATAAAATCACAATAAATTTCGTAACATCCCTTGAAATCCCTTAAAAGTTCCGAAAATCACTTATAATTCCACAAAATATCTTTAATTACTTAAAATTCCATGAAATCTCGTGAAATACTTTAAAATTCCTAAAAATCCAATGAAATCTCGTGAAATACTTGAATAATTCCTGAAAGTCCAATGTAATCTTGCTAAATTTCTTTACATTCTTTTAGATTCTATAAAATAATAATAAATTTCGTAAAATCCTTTGAAATCCGTTAAAAGTTTCGAAAATTACTTAAAATTCAACAAAATATCTTTAAATACTTTAAAATACTTAAAATCCTATGGAATCTCATTAATTTTCTTTAAATTTCACAAAGTCACATGCTATTCCTCTTAAAATTTTTTAAATCCAATAAAATCTCGTAAAATACTTTAAAATTCCTAAAAATCTACTGTAATCTCGCTAAATTCCTTTAAATTCCTTTAGATTCTACAAAATCACAATAAATTTCGTAAAATCCCTTGAAATTCGTTAAAAGTTCCGAAAATTACTTAAAATCCCATGCATCAAATTCCTTTAAATTTCGTAAAATCACTTGATATTCCTTAAAAATACCCCATGAAAATCTCCATGAAAAATCCCATGAAATCTCATTAAATACTTGAAAATTCCTGAAAACTCAATAAAATCACCAAATCCTTTAAATTTTTCTAGATTCCGCAAAAACTGCCAAATTACTTAAAATTTCTGAAAATTACAGTTGGAAAGTTCTTTGACCCAGAGTGTCTTCTACCGGGAAACAAATGTAATGTTTACGACAAAAAAAAAAAACGGAAAACCGGGAAATAACCATGAATTTTGTGGCCAAAAAACACCAGACCCCTTTATTGTTTATACAATCTACAACATAACATTTTTAGTTCACCGAAACTCCGTCCGAAGGTTATTCGAAAAATTTAAAATACAGATCCATACCCTACATATAAAAGAGTAAAAAGACCAGTTGAGTCAACCCCCTGGCTAAAAAGTCACCCCAGATTCCTAAAAGTATCGGATTTCAATTCTGATAAGCATCTTTTACTAAAATCTCATGTAGAAAATCAAATGTTGGTCACGTAGAGTATCGAGGAAGCCGTAAAGTAAACTTTGTGGGCGAGAAAATGAAATGAGGCTCGTATCGACACAAGCTCACCTGAAACAAATTCTGGGGTTAGCCGCACCCTTACGGAGCAAGTAGAGCAGCTCGTTCAATAATTTAGTAAGGGACTCTACACTCATATACATATATATGTCTATATATATATATATAGTATATAACTATTATATATGGAATGGATATATCTATGCAATTGAGGAGCTTTGGGTGGCGTTGGCGCTTTCCACTTCGATCCTTTAAAGCTCGCTCACACAGTACCTCGTTGGGATGAAGGCACTGCTAAATGAACTGGTTCTGCGAGCCTAGAACGAGGTATCTCTGTATAAGATCAACTTATAAGCAGGTTTTTCCGGCTTAAGTTTTATTTCCTCTCTTGTTCTTCCTCGAGAGAAAGTGCGATGAATGGCAGTTCATTACGGAGGCACACCTTGCACGTGACAGATGAGAAAACAATTTTCTTATGACAATAAAGGTGTGAAACACTTTGAAGACCCTCCTTCATTGGTTCTAAGCCTTATGGAAATTTATCTTTTTGCGATTATTAACGTTATGGGTGTATGCACAGAAAATAACAGAGATTTTTTGTATAACTTGCAAATATGATTTGCGCGCTCTGCACAGAATTCATTTCTGGATTTTGCTCTCATTTTGCTAAAATGAATTAAAATTAAAATTCTATAGGATTCTAAACACGCTCTGTAAAACATTTTTTCGAGAATTTTGTCTAAAATTTTTGGGAAGCTTATTTCTGTGAAATTTTCGGAATTTCCCCAAACATTTGGTAAAAATGTTACATTATTTATTACAGATTTGGAAATTTAAAAATTTTTGAACTTTGCTAAATTAATAGAATATTTTATAAATTTTCTAATATATTATCACAAGATTTAGAAAGATTCTTTACAAAATTGTAGGTATTGTTCAGTTTTATAAGTTTTAACAAAATCTTCCTAAATTTTTAGTAAATTTTCAAAAGTTTTAGGGAAATTTCCTAGAATGTTAGTGAAAACCATTTCCCCAAAAATGAGCTATTGGAAATATTAAGGGATTTCAAAAGAATGGAAAATAATGCAGAATTTTTAATTTTTGAAATTTAAAAACTTGTAATTCCTGGTCCAATTTCAGAAATGTCAATAAGTTTGCAAAAATCCTTTTAAATTCCTTAAAATTATTGAAAATCCTATGATTTCTCATTAAAGCCCTTAAAATACCTCAAAATCCAATTAAATTTCATGAAATCCCTTGAATCCCTCAAAAGTCCCTAAAATTACTTAATATCTCATAAAATATCAAATTCCTTACAATTTCTGAAAATCCCCAATAAATTTGGCAACATTCTTTGAAATTCCTTAATATTATTCAAAATCGCATAAAATCTCATTAAATCCCTTAAAATACCTCAAAATCCAATGAAATTTCGTTAAATATCTGGAAATCGCTTAAATATTTCTAAAATTACTTAAAATTACACAAAATATCGTTAAATCTTTTATAATTACTTAAAATACCTTTAAAATACCCTAAAATCCTTTATATTTTTTAAATTCCCATAAATTCGCGGAATTTCCAAAAACCAATCAGGTTTTCGACAACAATAGGCTCGATATAATTGGTAACATGACTTTTTTAAGATAAAACAGACAAGACAGAATAGAAATGCTGCAGACAGTTGAAAACTGTGCTGAATGTTGTCAACGCAGTTTTCAATTGTTTGCAGATAATATTTTGTCCATCTGCGAATTGTTGCTTCATCATTGAAACTCAAAACTAATTATAATGCTTCCGTGCAAAGGAATGCAAAAGCTTATTTAGTTTTATTCATGCTCACTGCAGTATTTATGCACAATAAAAATGTAATTGGGTTAAGTCTGGATTTAGACGACTCGTTCTCTATAAAAGGGAAATGCTTCTTCACAATATTAGCATCTGAATGCCCAACTGAATACAAAAGTAAATCCTTTATCTTCCTTAAATTTATAAAATATAATGTTGAGAGATATTCAACTTCAGAAATAAGTAACCTACTTATCAGTGATTTATAAAATTACGTATAATTTTACAAACTATCATTCCTCTTATCCTCCCCAATAAACGAGCTTTTACCATAAATTCAAAATTGTATATTTCTCCCGCAGATAACATTTGCAATTTTATGTCAAGCGTAAAAGATGATTATAAATATACAGTGAACGTCAAATGCAAACGAATCGCCTATATAATAGGACCATTGAAGTGACGTTTACAAAAAATATCCAAAAAGTCCCTTTTTAACTATAATATATATAAAATATAGTCGATAAAGAAATTGAAACAGTTAAAAATCAATAAACCGTGACATCAGCCATTGATATTTTTCCGTAAAGTCCTCTATATAGCATTTATTACAACTACCCTCATATCCGGTGCTATCAGCTTATTCGCACCCGCGTTTCGTCGTTGTTCCCTCTTAGCTTAGAGTAAACATGTACAAAGTGAAAATTTATGAGTCATATAATATATGTGACTTAAATAGAATTTACAACCCACTACCCGATGCTACTTATTCCTATTAGAAGCTGTCGTACAAACATCCTATTCTCCATCAATTTGATTGAACTTCAAGCAAATGATTTATTGAGATTAGTTGCAAAAATGTCTTTGCTTTTGCTTAAACTCATTTTTTTTTTTTTTTTTTTTTTTGTAAAATGAGTAAAAAAAGCTAGAAGCTATAATGAGATCAGCAGGACTTTCTTTTTAATTAGATGTATTTCCTTTTAAGGCGCGTTGGCGTACATTTTAACAATAATAATTATCTTCGACCTTAAGCTTCTGCTAAGACAGTAGAAAATGCAATAAAAATAAGACGGCTAGTCTTAATTAAAAGTACATTATGTGAAAGATAAGAGCCAAGAGATAAAAGATCTTTTTTTCTCCTCTCGTAGGATGTCCCACATTTTCTTCTATTTTCTTTCATTCTCGAAACAGCACCTGCACACTGCAATTTTTCATTCTCTTAAACATGTTTCTTAATAAATTGGTATTGTAATGACTCATTATTATTTTGTAACGACTCACAATTTACTCTGTTGCTTGTATAATTTAACGAGACCGAATTCATTGCACTTTCATTTATCATTCATATTGGTCGATGGAAAGAGGACACTCCCTGTCCTGAATGTAAATTGAGACTTAACCTGCATTTCGCTGACTGAGGAAACTTTCTTTCCTGTGTAGCACAGCAAAATTCTTTTCATTGGTTTTATTTTGTTCGAGTATTTTCGTAAGAGAAGACTTTTCCCGAGAGGTTTTTTTTAAATATGCTTTCTTATTGTTAGGAAGATTTCTATGCACTAGTGATTTTCTTTTTTTTCTTTTTGAAGAATTTTTTGTTTAAGTTGGTTTTCGATCAGTTAATGTAATTTAAGTAATACATAAATAAAATATTTCAGAAATTAGCAACTGTGATCCACGCAATTTGTGCTCGATAAATTTCTTGGTTTTGCACACCTTTTGCCTATAAAAAAAACTCAGAGGATCCTAAGCAATTTCAAATCAAAGGATTTCAAAGGAATGCAGAATTTTAAAAGAATGCAAAATAATTGAGTAGTTTTCATTTTTGAAATGTAAAAACTTGTTATTCTTTGTCTAATTTCAGGAATTTCAATAAATTTCATAAAATTCCTTTAAAATCCTACGAAATGTAGACATTCTTTTAAATTTCGTAAAATTACTTAACATTCCTTAAAATTATTTTAAATCCCATGAAATATCGTTATATAATTAAAAATTCTTGAAAAACCAATGAAATTCGATAAATCCTAAAATTGTAAAATCTTAAAATTACTTAATTTCCCATAAAATATATTGTAAAAATCCAGTAAATATCGTCTTTCTTTAAATTATTTTAAATCCCATGAAATCTTTGAACATAAAATCCTTTGAAATCTGTTAAAAGAACCTAAAATTACTTAAAATATCATGAAATTTCTTTAAATTTCGTAGTCACATGCTTGAAATAGCATAATAATAATAATAGCCCTTGAAATCTCAAAAAATTTCCGAAAATTACTTACAATTCCACAAAATAGCTTTAAATACTTTAAAATTCGTGAAAATCCAATGTAATCTCGCTAAATTTCTTTAGATTATATAAAATCACAATAAGTTTCGTAAAATCCTTTGAAATCCGTTAAAAGTTCCTAAAATTACTTAAAAATCCACAAAATATCTTTAAATTTCGCAAAGTCATATGTTAAATTTTTTAAATCCAATGAAATCTCGTGAAATACTTTAAAATTCCTAAAAATTAAATGTAATATCGCTAAATTCCTTTAAATTCCATTAGATTCTACAAAATTACAATAAATTTCATAAAAGCCCTTGAAATCTCTTAAAAGTTCCGAAAATTACTTACAATTCCACAAAATATCTTTAAATACTTTAAAATTCGTGAAAATCCAATGTAATCTCGCTAACTTTCTTTAGATTATATAAAATCACAATAAGTTTCGTAAAATCCTTTGAAATCCGTTAAAAGTTCCTAAAATTACTTAAAAATCCACAAAATATCTTTAAACTTCGCAAAGTCATATGTTAAACTTTTTAAATCCAATGAAATCTCGTGAAATACTTAAAAATTCCTAAAAATACAATGTAATATCGCTAAATACCTTTAAATTCCTTTTACTTCTATAAAATTACAATAAATTTCATAAAATCCCTTGAAATCCCTTAAAAGTTCCTTAAAATTACTTAAAATCCCATGCATGAAATTCCTTTAAATTTCGTAAAATCACTTGATATTCCTTAAAAATATCCCATGAAAATCTCTATGAAAAATCCCATGAAATCTTGTTAAATACTTGAAAATTCCTAAAAACTCAATAAAATCACCAAATCCCTTTAAATTTGTCTAGATTCCGCAAAACCTGCCAAATTACTTAAAATTTCTGAAAATCACAGTATACAAATTTCATAAAATTCGCCAGCAATCGTTTTAACATCGAAAATATTCTAAAGATAATTTTCTTTATCACAGGATTGATTACTGAGCAAAAATACAATTTATTTATTTTAAAAATTCATTCATTAAAATAATGTTTATTTTAACAGCTTAAAATTGTTAAATTTCAAATTAAAATCATGTAATCTTGTATCTTGTTTGTATTTGCATATTATTAATAAATTCTCCACGCAATGTTCCCCGCTATTACTATAGTGCTTTAAATATGTAATCCATAAGAGGAAAAATGCTTTTATTCCTTGTAACAAAAGGTAATAATTCAAAGTTGCTTTCATTACTAAAAACCAGAGTGGAAACGTAATTGAGGAATGAAGAGTTTTCACTTGTTCGATAACAAAGGTGGAATTGAGAGAGGGTAGTGAGACGAAAGCACGTGTGCGTAAATCTTTTCCGGTACGTCGAATCCTTCTAGATCGATTTCGCCTGGAGTATCTACTGGTTCCAATTCGATAGTTACCGTTCGTCCTGCTTTAAGTGAAAGTAGATTACCAGTAGATCCGACTATCCTCTCATTCAGGACCAATAGGAAGAGAACTCTATCACTCGTTCGCACTACGATACGAGGGAGATAACCTTCGTTTGCACAATATCCATGTGAAAAGCCATTCGGCTCGTTATCGAAGCACTGCCGAAATGGCGAACCGGAAATAGTTCAATCCATAGTCCATAGTGTCCGCAATAAATGCTTGGAAAATCTTTCAGTTACTGATGAATTGCAACCTTTAGTACTCAGGGAAATCGAAAAGGGGTGAAGTTGAATGATAAACTAATACGAAAATCGTCTTCGCTTGTATATATAGGTTTGTATGTTTTATTTCCCTTGTGAGATGAAGAAAATTTGTAAGTATCCAATATAATAAAACCAAACAAACAGCTTGTGATTGCCTTATGAATATCTGATCGGATGTATCGGATGTGCACTGTAAATCACCCCTATCGTAAAATTGTATCTTATATGTTGATCAAATATTTTTTTATTTTTATTCTGTCGGTGAGTTGAAAACCTGTATATAAGATTCGCATAAAAATCCCTTGAGTATGTATCTTTCATGTATTTTATATATGTATTGTAATGCATCTCTGACATTATAGCAAGAAACATTTCTGATCCTTAGTATTTGAATATTGCTAACACATTTCAAATTAATTAACTCAAAAATCATTCTCAAAAGTAAATGTTCTGCTTCCTCGACAGAATATATGAACCGAGTTTATAAAATGCAGATTAACTTTAGGTTAATAATGAATATTATTCCACAGCAGTGCAGAATATTAACGAAACTTTTGCTTATTATAGAATGGTAGCAATCCCTCATGTGTAATATGTACATATAAATATATTTAATTCAGTACACTAAACGGTTTTCCAATAAATTCATTCCATTCTAGCATTCAGAAATACATTTCCCAGTCCGCTTTAAACTTGTAACCGAGTTTGAACGTTTTCATTTGCAGTTCTGTAAAATTTCTAAGCAATTTAAATTTTTACCGAAGCCACTTAAACCACCTAACCGACTCTCGACATTTTCCCACATATTACATGTGTTTATTTTTCGGTTAAAGAAAATCTTTAGAAAGATGCATGAAGCTAAGTATTTTAATATTAAATAGAACACCCGGTCACGTGCATCATATCTTTTTATTCCAATTCACGTCAGCTTGAAAAAATTCAAAAAATGCCAGAGGTACCCCATTTTACACCCTTCTTTTAATTAGAGCTTATTAAACTTAAAAAATTTCATAAATTCACTTGACATACGAAAGTTCTTTCTATAAAAGTTAAAGATGACACGTTTTTGGAAAAGTTTATCTTCCCTTTCTCCTAAAAGTCAGTTGCACTGATAAAACATGCCAAAGAGATGCCAAACATGCCAAGAGATCTTTATATCCGCTTGAAGAACACGTTAAAATATTAATATTAATTTGCAAGAGGTTCGAATGTCCTTCAGGAAACGGAACTTGCTCGGTTAGTTAATATTTTACTTTTAAGTGAATGTTGTTCTACGATGTTGGTAAAGCAGAATACACAAGGGAGATGAAACTTTGTTTAGTCGCCTTGTACAATAGCGTATACACTGGAAAGTGTAAGGCACAGCACGTAATCTTATTTGAGTGGGTTTGGACTGCGTTTGGACACGATGCATAATTGGAAGCTCCCTTGGGAATTCAACGTTATGCTGCTGCTACTCAACATGAATTGCATTAGATCTAGATGTGCATTCGTTGAATATACCATGAAACCTGATACTGCCCGATCGATTTGTAGGTTTCCTTCCTTGCATAGAAAAGCTCCTGTATATTGTCACTGAATGTCGGATATTACATTACACAGTAATGTAATTGCATAAATTTAATGTACAACGGAATATGTCATGCGTCTTCTTTGTTGATTTATGTTTATGATAATTTGCAAAAAAAACTTGTACATGTTAAATTATCTTCATCGTCAATCATTTTATTTCTGCAACAAAATTTATTTGAGGTTTCGAAATATGGATACAAAATAATATATTTAAAGGGACTAAAATATTTAAGAGAATTTCAAGGGATTTCAAATATTATGAAATGCCTTTCAATTTCGCAAAATCAATCGATATTTCTTTAAATTAGTGAAGATTACTCAAAATTCCATAAAATTTCGTTAAATTCTTAACAATTTTTGAAAACCTAATATATTTTCACCAAATACGTTATAATGTCTGAAAATAAATGTACAGTGCTCTGGATTAATGTTTTCCCTTTGTAAACATGTCAACCCAAACCTGGTTTCCATTAGAATCTTATGAAAACCACATGTTTACAAAAGGAAGGCATTAATGCAGGGCTGTACTTAAAATTACTGGATATCTCCTAAAATATCTTAAAATAGCTTAAAATTACTTAGAATCTCCCAAAATATCATAAAATTACTTAAAATCCTATGAAATCATTTAATACTTCCAAAATCTCAATAAATTTCATAAAACCCTTTTAATTCCTTAACTTTAATAAAAATTCCTTGAAATATCATGAAATTTTTTAAAATACCTTCTAAAATCCAATGAAATTTCGCAAAATGCCTTAAAATCTCTTAAAAGTCTCAAATTACATAAAATTCCACAAAATATCGACAAATCCCTTAAACTTACTTTATAATCCCATAAAATCTCATGATTCTGATGGTAACACATTTTTAAATAAATATATGTATTAAAAATTTTTTATGTCTTGACTTGACATTAAAATCTCAAAATGTTTAAAATCCTAAAATCTTAAAATCCTTAATCGTGTTAAAATCCCTTAAGATGTTTTAATATCGTGGCAATCTTGGGAAGCGAGTAATCAAAACGAATCATTTAAACTCAAGCACAGCCCTGATCTCGATTCTAAAATATAAATGGCGAATAAAAATCCAACCAATAGATGAAGGGAGGATAAAGCTTAAGATTACGAGATTGTGAGAATCTATTTTCGATATAATCACAGCCTCTTTTTCATGATAGGATTACATCTCCTCTAAGTATAGTAATTCCCAAGGAGAATTTCTAATGAATTGTATTGTAAGACTCTTATTAATTAAATACTGGGATTAAATACATAATATCTCCTATCATTAAGAAATGCACGTTGATATTCAAAGCAGGGGCGAATTTTTCTCTACATATCATATGCGAATGTGGAAATTGCAATTGTTCTTCCTAGACAGTTGGATGCATCTAACCATGGTGGAAAGAAACATGTGGGAAGTGAACGTGCTGTGTATGCATAACAGGATTTTGCCCAAAGTAAACATTGATGTAGCTGACTAAGTCTGCAAAGCGTTTTGCTTAAGCCATAAGAGTTGAAGTGTTGAAGACAGTCTTAAAACTTTCCAGATAAGTTTTACAATCCCTGATGCTTTTCGCAGAGAATTCCGTCGGCTGAACGACATTTGTCTGCTGCTGTTACAGGGGAAACATAATAATTAATGTTAATGGTAAAGATAATAATAAATGTTAATGGGAAAGATAATAATTAAAAAGTAGCTCTACTAAAGGCGAAGATAAATGGGATTTTTAACAACTAACTTTAATCAAATTTAAAAATAGTTCCCCAAGGAATATTGTAATCAAGGTTGAAAAGGGGCAGGTACTTATTTCAAGCTGATGGCCAAGGTGGTTTGAATCGTGAGGGCAAAGTTTCTTTTCAGCGCATCGGCATGGAATGAGTAAAGTTTTTCTGCCGTGACAAATTAGGCACGTCCCTATTGAGATTAATTATCAGACTTGCAAAGCGAAATCAAAACCTGAAAGCGATGTGACATTGATACTTTCATAACGTCCGGCGACGTTATCGATGATGACAGTGACTCGAGAGCGACTAAATTGAGTCTCGACACGCGAACTTCTCATTAGTGTCCTTTTATATCTGACTCTTCTTAATTCGACTTATTTGTAACGTGAACAACTTTCAGTTATAAAGTAATACGACGAAGGTGGCTACAGGTTAATTTAGCACGTTTAACGAGCACTTTCAACAATTACCATGGATAGTAGCAGGTTGAGAACCGTATCCGCTTTTCCTCACCCTCTCACTTCCTTTATAACCGTAATTAATTGTGCGAAATGTCCGCGGAACACGACGTAAGTACGAGTATAAAATAAGAGAAAAAAAATAAGGAAAAAAAACGAGAAAACGAAATTAAGGAAACTCGAGAATCACTTCTTACATGGAGTAAATCCTTAAAACATAGACGTTGGTCAGTAGTTTAACAATTTCGGGAGAGAAAAAGTCGATATTCCACTTTTATGTTCTTTGCTCTGTGAAACAGATTCTAATTATAATTATGAGTTTTTTATAACACTTTTTGTAATAGAAATGATGATGATGATGATGAAGACTAGTAATTAATATGCACCCATAAAGTATACTATCGAAATGATTTTTCTTTATTACTAACAGCCTAACAGGAAAAAACATAAATGGGGTTCACTATACTTCAATTAGATATTCGAGATAGCACGCCCAGGGTAAACATAGCTTCCCCTTTAAAGGGCTTGTTCGGCGCCAAGGGTGAATAATTTCCAGCTTAAGAAATAAGAGCAAGGAATTTTCCACAGTATAGATCACACTGATTGAACAAATAAGTTTCATTAAATTATATTATGGCGTGTGATCAACTTTATAAGATAACTTTCCTGATACACTGCTGACCAAGATAAATATTTATTATTGCAAAAGCGATAAATTTATAAACTTTTTCTGTTAGGGGAACTCCCTATTCAACTCATAAATCTAAGACTTCCGATCTCCTGAAATTTAACAATTGAGGAAATTAATTTTCTTAATTCTCAGATAAAAAGCAGTTCTACTTCTTTACAAGATTGTTTTATACTCTGTTTATATAACATACTCTTATTCCTTACACTCTTTTTTCTTATACTCTTATTTCTTATACCCTTATTTCTTTTACTCTTGTTCCTTTTATATCAGCACCCTCAATAAGTATGAATGAATTTGTATAAATATAAAAGATATGAATAAAAGTGATTGTCCCTTTTATTATGGTACAGAAGAGCTTTTCTGCTCATGTTATTTTTTCCCCTTTTACAGTTTACGATTTCCTTACATGGTAGTATCGTTTTGCTGGAGATGCAAATATTATGGCTGTTCTAGGAACGCAAACGGATGCAATACTTTTATTGCTGCTCCCTGCGCAACACTCTTTTTTGCACCTTTAAATGAAAGCCGCGTTTTAGAAAAAACAAACAAAAGGTATGAACCAGAAAGGGCAGTACGCGTTGCGGAATAACAGCTAAGCTTTTTAACTCGTTCGGGAGTGACTTGAACAGATTGTGTACACATTAATATGCAACTCGTGCAATGGGTCAGGATTGTTTCACACTCTTAGCTCTCATTATCCGCACTGTTTTATTATGAAGAGTCTTTCCCAGCCTGCAGAGAATTCCAAACATTTGAAAAATAATAGTCTCGTCTAGCAAGTCCAGTTTATTTTTTTAAAGACCACTGCTTAGTCTTTCTTAATAGGGAAAAACAAAGGAAGAAGCATTTTGGTATTTTTAATTCTTTTCAACGAAAAAAAAACATAACAGAACAGAACAGAGAAGAACAGAGAAGAACAGAACAGGGGAAGTATTAAAGAAAAAAAGGACTATAAACCATGACAAAAGAAAAAAATAGAACAGCATTTGACCTAAATTTTCTCCTTGATGAAAAAAATTGCCCTCAGATTTTACCCATGACTATATTCGGCTAAGGCCTTTTTTTTTTCTCCAATTCGCTTTTTCTGCTCTTTTCCTGTCTTCAAAAATATACAAAATAAAAATTCTCATTCGATTGTTTTCATCTTTATGACTGACATCGAATAAAATTCAATACAGGAAAAACTCTTATCCTCAATCTTCGCTTTTATCGTGAAGCTCCGATTGATAAGAAGGGACTAAAATTTATAGCTTATTCTCATGCGACTCTCGCTTCATACCTCGTTTCATACCTCGCTTCATACTTGAGTTCACCTCACCCCCAAATAAATTGTCTCATAACACGTGTGAAATCGATTCAAGTTTCACTAACTACTCGAGTTCGACTAACTCGAAATTTCTCCCCTAAATTAAGTTGCAATCATCTATACATATTCCCCTACAAAGCTGCAGATGAATTTTAGTCTCTAGTCTCAGTCATTTGCAAAAATTTACATAAAACGTATGAAGGAAGTTCGACAGGAAGCGATGTGATAATATGTGTGATAATAACTACTTTATTAAAGAAATAATAGACAATTCAACAAATTAGGAGATTTTAATGAGAATCTGAAATAGCTAATTACAATTTTGCAATAAAATTTGTATTTTAAACTATGAAAAAGCAATTGATACTTTTCCCAATACAAATTTCTCTTCAACACCAAAGAAAAAACTATTTGCAGAGTTTATGCTCGTACCTAAACTATGTAAGTAGTAAAATTCGTGACTTTATCGCATGTTTTATAGTGAAACCTTTTTTACGTTTGTATTTTATGATAAATCGATTCCACGCAACTTTCAGTCTTTTCCTCAATAACAGTTATTAAAAAAATTACTGGTTAACGTACCACTATTCGTAAAACGGAAAACATTTTTCATTTATTCGATTGGTTACGCAAAATTTGATTGCCAATCGTTACTTTACTGTAATAAAAAATTCTATTCTATTTACCAACGACGTACTTATGGGTATTATGGTATCAGGAATAGGTGAGAGATAAAAAGAGAAAGAGAAGCAGGCGTTGAAAGAGATGCGAGCGAAGTGTTATTGACAAAGAGAAAAACTATCGAATTTTTAATAAAATTTTCTTTAAAATACAATAAATATACCAAAATTCGTTCATTTGATTGTTAAGAACTTTTTAGTCATTATCAAATCATTTTGTTTTTATTTATTTACTAGTAGAAATTTACTTGGTTGTTGTCCGAGGTTTTTAAGAAATTTCAAGGGATTTTATAGAAATTTTAAGTAATTTCAGAGAATTTCAAGATATCTTAATAGACTTCAAAGGTTTTTTACAAGAATTCAAAACAGTTTAAGGATTTTCAAGAGTTTTCATAGGATTTCAAGGAATTTTTATATTTATCAAAAGGCCGTTCCAAAAATATTTATAGATTTCACAATATTTTAGTGATAAGTGATTGTAAGGAATTTCAATGGATTTTAAAAGAAATCAGGAGAGTTTAAAGATTTTCAAAAGATTTCAAAACAATTTCAGTGATTTTAAGAAATTTTAAGGAATTTATTCTAATACGTAAATTAAATTAAATTCCTTAAAATTACTTGAAATTCTTTAAAAACTTTTAAATCTTCTGTAAATGTCTTTAAATAGCTTAAAATCTCTTAAAATAATTACTATAAATCTCTTGAAATCTTTAAAATCTTTTGCAATTCTTTAAAGTCTCTTTAAAATTTCGCTAAATTCTTTAAAATAAATAAAAATTTTGGGTTTTGGGAATAAGAGTGGAACCTTTTTGTTTTTTATTATTTCAATAAATGTAAAAAAAATCGTCAGACTAGACGTCTGAAACTTCAACCCAATAATAAACAGGAGATAGAAAGAAATATTGTTCTTTCTTTATTGCATTTTTAAACAATTCAATTGTTCAAAAGATAAAATTGGTGAATTATTTATATTCGCATGTTAGGACAAAGTAAAATTTACAAAAAAATACGTTTCGAATTTTAAAGCTACTGAAAAGTTCAGAAATCTTCCTAAATCCATGAGTAAAACTCCTGATCTGGCAAGTTTTTTTATTTTAGGGAATTTCAAGATATTTTAATAGATTTCATTTGATTTTAAGGAACTTCAAAGAATTTTAAAGGATTTCTAAAGATTTTACAAGATTTCAAGAAATTTTAAGGAATTTAATCAGATTTTAAGTGACTTTCAGGAATTTCATGGAATGGATTCTAATATAGACGAAATAAAATGAAATCCCTTCAAATATTTTTGAGATATCTTGAAATCTCTTGAAATTTCTTGAAATTTCTCAAGTTTCTGAAAATTACATGAAATCTCACAAGATCCTTCAAAATTTCTCGAAATCCAAAATAAAAAAATCCTTGAAATTCTTAAAAAGTCCTTAAAATTACTTGAAATCTTTTGTAAACCCTTAAAGTCTTTAAAATTCCTTTTTTTAAGACATCTCTTTAAATCCCAGACAAAGTTAGGTAAATTTCTGTTAGTAGATTAATAAAAATTTCGAGTTTTGGAAAGATTTTTAAAAATATTTTTATTCCAATAGATACAAAAATAAAAAATCCTCAACTAGACGTCTGAATCTTCAACTCAACCCAGAGTAAAATAATTTTTATAAGTATAATATAGATTTTCTACTCTGAAATGATTTTATCGTTAATAGTTGCTCGTTGAGTCTGTCTCCGTTTCCCGTGGCACTTGACAAAGATTATCACGAGGGTGAATTATCTGTCGCGCGTCCATAAACTAGGTCTGCATTGCAGACATATACGGGCAGTCTTTCTTATTTTCTTTTTCACCGTCTCGGTGTGACTAATGTTTCAAAATATATACCACCATTGTTTGTAAGATATGAGGACACTGAAGCATCTGAGGAAATTCACTGCACTGGATACTGAAGTTATACTAGATATGCAAAAGTGAAAGAAGAGAACAATGGCAGATAATAAGAACCTTGAGGTGGATAATGGCTGGTTGAAGGATATCAATGTGAATAATGGAAAGATCATTATTTCCGCGAACCAAATCCCGTCCTATTCTAAGCGTACTCTAATTATCGTCTACTTCAATTAGAGATTGGTTTTTTTTTTCATTAGAACCCAGTTCCAAAAAGACCAAGTTCACTGACGAAGGTACAGATCTGAATTAATATCTGCAAAATCGAAAGGTCTAATCCAGCATCATTAATATTCCCTCAAACCAATTCAAGAAATATGATTATTATAGCAACCTCACTTGGATCAGGATCAGGGTTCTTGAATCTCTCAATTTTTTGGCAACAGCTTGAAATATTAAAGAGATAGATAGAAATAGTGTAAAAGATTTCATTTTGCGTGACGTGACAGCTCTAAATTATTATTCTCATGATATATTATTGAGAACATACATTAAATTGTTATAGCTTTTTCAAAATTTTGATGAATCTTATTTATATATGAAAAATGTCTAGTTTATGTCTGCTTTCTGCATAATTAATCAAACTGCTGCTTTTAATGGATTGGCTCGTTGAATATTTTAGGTTTTTAAAAATATTTTAAAGAGTATAAGATTATCCTCTTATTGATCGTACGTAATAATATTGTACTAAGAGAAATTTATAAGAAATTACTCATTAGACAAACGTTTCGGTACTTTTGTTCATCAGGGTCTTTAGCGGATCGGGAAACCGGGAAAAACCCGGGAATTTCGTTTAGGAATGGGAATTTTTTGTATTTTACTGAAAAATCAACGTTGTTCTAATATAACTTCATTTTAATCCATTTCTACTTAAACAATTTATCCATTTAAGCGGATAGATAGTTTTGTATATAATTCGTCTATCAGTATATTTTAATTTCAGACTTTTTATAGTTTAATTGATAAAAGATATTCTTTCAAGATATTCTATGAATAAAGATATTTCAATATCATTAGGTATTTATAATATTTTTTTTAATTCAATTTTTGTCCAACATACTACAATACTATATATAAGTCAATTTTTTGGCACCGCACATTTTTTTCTGTATGCTTGTGTAATTATTAATTCTCAGAGATAAATTTATTGCTAATTTTAAAAAGCAATATATTTATTATATCATTGAATATTATTGTTGGAGCCTTATGAAAGTTGATACAAAAGATTGTAGGAGGTGCAAGTGTATATCACATATCAGACAAGTTTTATAACTTCCCGCTAAACTTTGCCGGTATTCAAGCGGTTATACTGATGCATAATTCTCGCCAACCAAGCGACTTACCAAGCACTTTTGAATCTAAGTTTCTCATAAAAGTTTTGAGGTTTTATCGCTGTCAAAAATTCTCACCTTAATTGGAAACGAATTTGGAGCCCGAAAAATGAATGAAATCTTCGACTTTCTCCAACTTTTCAAACATAATTTGAAATTAAACATGGGAGCAAATTTTGGAAGAAGAATTGTTGTGATTTGTAAAATTTCATGTGAAATTGTCCTGATTTAACAAAATAACAGAGCGAAATCTATTTTTCGTATTGAATTTGTTTCTGATAATCTCTGAAAACACCTGTTTGGCTCTCTGCCAGCTGGATCTTCTCTAAAGCGTAATGCAATCCACAGAAGTGTTTCTGCTATGCATTTACAACATTTCCAGCCCTTCTGTTCATATATCAATCCTCAAATTTACGGCTTCTCCTGACATTAATAGCTAAATTTTTGCCAATGGCTAATTCTCTTGAAAACATTCTCGCAAAAAATTAGTTATGCAAATTTTTCACTGTCGTCGACTTTTGAATAGGACAAAGTTTCCAAAATAATTCATTAACGTTTTTTAAAGTCTGAAATACGTTCCAGAGACGAATTCGTGGAAAATTAACCGGCAGCTGAACTATTTAATTACAATAATTGCTTAGAATCTCGAAAATGTTGAGATCTTTGATAATTATAGATTTATATTAAAAGTAAGTACAGAACCTGAAACCTGAAACAGTTCCAATTTGCAGTAACTATTTAGTTTGAATCCACCGCTATGTAATCGGAGATGTTAAATTTTGGATCTAAGTCCCTCTTAGTCTTATTGAGGAGATCTTAGAGATTACATATAATATCCAAGTTAGTTACCTGTTACTTCTCCAGATGGAGTAATAATATCTTCCTTATTATCTATTATTATCTATTATATTTTATTATCTATTATATCTTTATTATAATTTTTATTTATATTCTATCTTAATTTTATTAAACGAAATGCCGTTTTATAAAAACAATTCAATGTTCTAAAGACGTTTATAGGACAAACTTCGACCATTGGACGTTTTTTGGACCTTCTGAAAACGTCTTTAAATTTCGTGCCCGATGGGCGGCCCCATTATTGTAAAGAAACATTGGACTGAAGTTTCAGACGTTTTAAGTTCTAGTTTGACGAATTTTGTGATTTTATTTTTTTACATTTACTGGATTAACAAATTTACCTGGTGAGACTTTGCAGGATTTCAGAAAAGTTCGAGGAATTTTAAAAAGAGTTCTAAGGAATTTTAGAAATTTTCAGGGATAAAAAGATTTTGAAGGATTTAAAATTTTTATTGAAGAATTCCAAGAGATTTTATTTGATTCTAGAGATTTTTTTGGATTTTTAAAACTGTTTAAAACAGTTATTAAAAGGTGTTTCAGTCGTTTTTATCGATTTCGCTAGATTTTTAAGAATCTCACTTTCATGAGATTCTACGTAATTTTACGGGATTTCAAGAGATTTCAAGTATTTATAGGGAATTTTAATGGGTTTCAAAAGAATTTAAAGGATTCTAAACAGATTTCAAGGCATTTTAAGGAAGATTTTACTATTTCAGGGACTTTAAGAAATTTTAAGGAATTCGAAAAAATTTTAAGAGCTTTCAAGTAATTTTAATGAATTACAAGGATTTTCGAAATATTTTTAACGATTTCAAGATATTTAAAATGATTTTAAGGATTTAGTAGAAATTCTACAGGATTTACACTTTTTTTTTAAGGATTTATAAAGAATTAAAAAGATTTTCAGGGATTTACCTAAATTTTCTAGTTAGTTAAAATTCTATGAAATCTTTTAAAATCCCGAGCTAGTAAATAAATATAAATTTTAGGTTTTGGAAACTTTATATTATTGATATTTTTATTCCAATAAATCTTAAAAAAATCTTCATATACCAGACGTCTGAAACTTCAACCAAATTAAAGAAACATATTTTGTAATGCTTACAATAAAAATTTTGAAAAATTGGACGAAACAACAGACAATACGATTTTTTGAGTGCATTACGAAGATTATCACCACGTGCTTTCTATACTCAGAAAAAAACTTGTTTTAAATCAAAACTTTTATTTTAATAACTGAAATTTAAAATTTCTTTATATCAAAGAAAACTTTCTTTCTTTTAAAATAATTTTGTTTGATTTAAACGAAGTTTCTTTAATTCAAACAAAATTATTTTGAATTATTTTAATATAAAGAATCTGTTTGTTTATTTAAAAAAAAATTTGTTTAAATCAAAGAAATGTTTCTTTGACCGTATATCAATACTATGATTTCTTTGATTCAAATAAATTTTCTTTGATTCAAAGAAACTGTTTTCTGGGTGTAAATAAATTATGTAAATTATAATTTTTTCAAAAGGGGTTCGACATTTTATAAATTTTGAAGTACCATTTCGTTTAGATAATTTTTTTTGGTCATTCCAACAAAATAGAAGGGTGAGACCACAGAAATTCGAAAAAAAATCGACCAAGAATAAATGAGGACCACCCTAATCTACACATAAGAAATGTGTCTAATCCTCTTATATAAATCATAAATTTCGTTAATTTCTGATTCATTTTTTGATATTTCTTGATCCTATTGTAAATATTCGTAAATTTACCATGAGTTCGAATTTTTCGATAAATGTTTCATAACGATCAGGTCACATTGCTTACGATCAATATGGCGTGACGTTATGGCAGGATCGCTTATTTGCAACTACCTATTTATCATTTAGGTGAACAATTATGTCACCACGACGATAATATCGTTACTTTTGCCTCGTGCATGACGAACGACACCGATATAGTGTGGCGCTTTTGCACGAGCTGCACGTTAGGCAGAAGAACGTATTTATTCTACGTGTTTTGCGAACTTTCACAAATTAGCTTTCCACGGAAATGGATAGGCAGAGAGTGAGAAAGGGAGACAAAGAGAAAATGAGAGCCAGAAGGGAGAGGAAAATACGAGTCAAATAGGTCCAGGGTAGTTTTCGCCAGAGAACAATGGGAAAATTGTTCGTTACTAAATTCAAGTGGAGTTCCTGTTCGTCCTTGCTATTCTCGCCGAGAGTTGAAAAATCATTCGACTGAATTCACAGGAACAAATTCTCACTCGATTTATCAAAATTAACGGGCTAACTTTTTTTTTTGTCTGCTTGTCTGGTTCATTCTCAGATTTGATATCGAGACAAAAAAAAATATTATCTATCGAAATTTAAGGACCACTTCCATTAAATCGGCCATTCTTGTTTTTTAATGAAATATTTGGTTTTTTAATCATTAATTAATTATGTATAAAGTATCATAATCTGTGAAATTATACAGACATAAAGAGGAACATTTTTCCTCTTTACATAAATCTTTTTCGAGACTTTTTGTATTTCACAGCCACATAAAGAGTTCTAATATAAAATTCACTTTGCGAATTAATTAAAATAATTTTCATTTAGAAAGCTCATCTTTTCAGTATTTTAAAAGATACACATGTGCCTCTCGAATGAAATATTTCATAATTAGTTTACAGGTGTACTCTGGTTTTACAATTTTAATCATATTATTTAAACGGTTTACTTCTGCAGGAATTTTACCATGAAATGAAAATCCTGGCAGATTCTCCCCGGAGCGAATATTTGCACATTAGTATTTGTTGCATTGAAATACTGTTTGAGTGCATTGTAGAAAATATTTTACAATGAAATTTAGACAAGGAGTATTATTGTAAAAGTTTTAATGTAGCGATTCGCACTGTAATATCAAATAACGATCGAGTAATACAAACCAATGAACTTTTTTTTGAGAGAACTTTACACTATTATATATTATCCTTTCATGAAAAAAATATTCGTTTTTAAACTGGTTTATCAATCTGAAACCTGTGGAACTGCAAATTTCATCAGCCTCATTCAGAAAATCGGATTTAATCATCCTGTAAATTGATAACTCAATCCTTCGTAATTCGAGCCATTGAAAATTTACCTACAAAGCACAATTATCTCTAATACACAATAAAAAATGTAAATTGCTTTCATTAAAAGAAAAATATACAGTTTTCATTGTCGAATCTAATTTTTTATAATTTCCTTTTTTAATTTTCTTTTTTTTTTTCACTTTTTCCATTCTTTTTTGAATATCAAGGATGAATGTACGGATTGTTCATAGTCCAAACTGAAAAACTTGGCACATTTTATATTCACTTTTATCTACAATTCAACAATTCATTATATTTTTCTGAAAAGGGCATTCGTGTCGATTAAACGAAACTGATATTTAATGCTTGATTTAGCAGCACAAGAATTATCGCCACGATTGCATAAAAGTGCTGAGGTGTAATGAAAGAGGGAAGCCTTCTTTCAGTACAGAGCCAGAGAGGGTGGAATGAGACTGGTGCCAGCTATCTACTCCACATTATGGATTATAAATTTATAATCGATATTGTTACTGAATTCACTCGTGGAATTCAGCTTTCATTGACTCACCTCACCCTCGATAAATTTGAAATGGAGATATCAGATGGGAATACAAGTTGACTGGAATACAAAAATTGCAATGCAGTGCTAGCAATGATAGAATTGCTATATAGCATTTCGTTAATATGCACTACTCGTTGATGTTGAACCTTCCCAGTAATACCGTTATATTCGTCTGTCCCTTTTCCTCTGCTCACGACAAACTTATTCCGATCGTGTGACTTCAAAAATTAAAATTCTGTCCACACTTTCCACGTGTCGAAAGGAAAATATAATTTTGGTTTCACTATTTTTTTGCTATACTGAACTATGATCTGGAAACTATAGTTCTAGCAATTATAGTTCTGGAAAAAGTTGTAATTTTGACTGAAGTTGTAATTTCCACAATTGGAAGCCTTCTAAAGTAAAAATTCGTCCCATTTGCATTAAAAATTTTAAAACTAATGAAAATTACAGTAGTTAAACGAAATACAAGCATAATGAGAAAAAGGACGTTATTTTTAATAAAAAAATGAAAATCTTTTAATACAGCAGTAGGCATTACTTGAGAGATTTAAGCGCCATGATAATTCCCACATATAACACCGACTAAACTGCAAAGTAATGAATCAGGTATTAAATCGCTCAGCTTAAGACCTATGTGAACAGATTTAATCCGCTATAACTGATTCTCTTTATGCAGAAAAGAGGGGAACATTGTACGATTTTCCGGAAACAAATTTTATGCGAATCCTAAAATCCGTATGCCAAATTATACAACGAATTAAGAATTGATAGGGAGATTAAACCGGTATTAGTAAACCAGCAACAAAAAGATAAATAATCTTATAATTAAACGGGTGAATTCACTTTAGAGTAGAATTGCAATTAGTTAAACTTTTTTACTTATATACCGTTTTACTTATACTTTTTTTTACTTAAACTTGTTTTTCTTGAACGTATGTTTTTCAAGTAAACTTTTTCCCTTTAACTTCTTTCAGGTTTAACTTTCACATTAGAAATTTAACGATGAAAAGTTAAAACGGAATATAAAGTACACTTTGGACTCACTTTGAGAAAAGTTCATAAACTACCTATGGGAAATATAGATTTATTGATTCGTTTTTCAACAACCATTAGTGAGGAGAGACTCCAGAGAGGGATTTCAAGTGTTTCATTTCTGGGAGATGAGAAGTATATGTGTAAAATGTATATGTGGACATGAAACTGACAGAACCAATTCGACACGGATTCATCGCGACATAAAGTTCCAACTCTTCGGAAGTGCAACGATTCCATCGACATCGCCGTTCCAAGTAACGAGCGTCAGGGATCAGAGACTAAGGGTCGTGTCGGCTTTAAAAGTAACGCTTTAGTAATAGCGGCTCGTTAGAGTAATAGTCATTTCACGCCAGAAGCGTGCATTAATGACATTATTTTTGATGCGGGGTTTCTAACGCTAATAAAGTTATTCCCTCATATATATAGTGCGTTTTAACGACATTGTCACGATTTCGATAATTTCCAGTCGCCCAAGAGTGCATCAGAAACGCTCCATGCGACCTATTTAATCATCGATGCCTCGGAGTAAAAAACTGACACAAAATTACGGAAATTAGATTTAAAATAGAATTCATTTTCCTATAAGGGGAAAATAGAGAACTGTAGTCTCGCAAAATTTTAATATTGCATTACACTCCTTCCCAATTTGCATTTAAGACAAGATGAAAATTGCAAGCAGAAAAAAGTAAACAAAAGCAGTAGTATTTTTAATCTGTTGGTCTATCTGTCAAATGAAAATTTCAAATTTGGACAGCTTTTAGAGAAAATTAGTTTTTCGAACAACGGAAAAGCTTCCTTCCGTATAAAAATGATTGGATTCACTTTAGAATGCTTGAAAAATATATGAGCCGAGATAGAAATAGAAAAAATCATATTATTGCTGTTTTGTCTCGCTTCTGGTGCTTAAATCAATAAAAGGAGAGACGAGAGGCAACTATTAACTGAAATATACTCACTTTATTCTTTTATTAGTTCTGTCCCTTTTTTTTTTAATTTGAGGAATAGAATTTGAAAAATCGCTTTCACAAAAATGCTTCTTCTGTTTTTTAGCTAAAGCTACTAAAACTTCGTCACTTACAGAGAATATGCATTCTTTCAAAGCTGCAGAATTTCCAAGACTCAATTTGCAGGCAAATAGCTTTAGGATTCTTCTATACTTGCCTCAAAACGTAAGAAAATATCATTGAAAGAAGGAGGAGGGTTCGTGCATTTGAAAGCATCCTTGGTCGACGCGTAAACTTACTCGAGTGTCTCCTTAAACAAAATTACATATTTTATGTGTATTTTTATTGAAACTTTGCAAAGATTTTAAGGTACTTTAGCTTTTCATTTCGCGGAAATTTTATCGTTTTCATGAAAGTTTCCAGAAAACCAGTTGTTTCGAAGAAGAGAAGGGAGTGACGTAGAAACGACTAAAAATCAGTAAAACTTCTGAAAGAAGCCTGTGAAAGAATTGAGTCGTAATAATCAAAAGAGGTGTAAAAATAGGATATATAAAAAGTTCGTGTATATTCGCGAAAAGTGAGTCCAACAATTGCAGGCATGTAAAATGGATCAACGCCGACCCCCGACATGGTCTCTATAATTCGATTTTCTCAAAAACACGAAAACAATTCACTTTATTCACCTCTTGATGGAATTTTTTACGATACAATGAAATATAACTTCATTATCAAATATCTACTCTTTTATATAAAAATCACGCACTGGGTTTAATGAACATTTTGTGGTAGCTCATGAGTATTATAATTTTGTATAAGTTGAATTTGTATAATATTGTAAATTTTATAATTAGATATCTAATAAAAGTAGGGCAAACTAGTTAAATCCCGATTGGACCCAAGTACAATTCCAATACGTTACACAGGCAAATAATTCGATTATCAACAACAGAAGTTTCGCAGTAACTTTCGTAAATGAAAAAAAAATCCACGAGATCAATATTGATGAATCTAGCATGGAGTTGCCTGAAAGTGTTCGTTTATAGCCGAAAGAGGGTGATGACTGATAAGCAGATATACAAAACTCGTGTGAATTCACGACCTGTGAGTCCATCAATCCCGAACGTGTAAATCTTGAAATTCGGGAACAACAACGATCCCTCTCCATGTTCAGTTCAGCTTGATTCCGAGCAACACGAAACTACCCTCTGACCCTTCTGTCATCCCTCCATTCTGAATATAAACGATATACATTGAGGGGGTTTCACTCTCAGTGATTTTGATGCTTCCAGCCTAAAATGACCGGAAAATGTCCTCTTTAATGTCGAAAGTCACTCTACACGAGTATACACAGAAACATTTAAACATTTAATGATTTAAAAGCAGTAGAAACATTTCTGAGAAAATTTAATAGTATCTTTTCAAGAAAGCTGGGAAATTGAATTGTGTTATATAAGAAGCCCCTTGAATGAAACTAAATCGAGAGAAGTGCAGTTTTTTCAGAGGTCGAAAAAGTTCGCCTTCGTACAACGATATTTAGTCGTATAATCGAACCGAGATTCGTTTCAATAAAACTTGGTTTTCTTGTTCAAACCAGCCTGGAGAAATTGAAGAGCGCTTGACTCCTCGTCGGTTTTATCGACAGTGACGATTTCCAAATAGGGTCAATAGCATTTCTTACATAATTTATAAGCCTCCATGATTTAATTATAAGAAAACTGAACATTAAAACTGAGTGTTTCCTAAATATTTCTATTTTTTTTTTGCTTATTTATACGGAAAAATTAATTCCACATTTCAGAAAGTGGTTGTCAATGAATTTTATTTTACCACGATGAAACTAATTAATATTTCTCCGCTTTACATTAATACTAATAAAAGCGTTGAAATACTAAAACAATAGAACACATTTTTCTGAGCTCCATCGATTTAAAAGCAATTAAGAAAATCAATGAAGGAAAAGTAGTTTCTTTTTACTATATTTTATTGAAAGCGGATTCATTATTTCGTAATGGCAAATTAAAAAAAAATGTGTTATTGCTTTCTGCAATATCTCTTTTCAGAATTGAGACTTTTCCTTGGACCTGCAATCCGCAGATTGATCCATTTCAAGATATATTTGTGTATAAACCCTAAGTAAAAAAATTATGAGCTAGAAAAATGTCCCGTTTTTTCGTATTAAAATATGAAGACTGCAATCTCGGTAAAAACATGTTTCCTTTCATTTTGTATTTGAATTTCAGTCTACTGAAAGGTACTCGTTCTTAATCAACGATGGAGACTGTCTTGCAAAAAGGCGTTGCACCTTTTCCTTTGTAAGAAAGGAGGATTGGCTTGCTCCGTAAAAAATTTGGTTTAAAAAAACTCGCCGAGATAAACAAGCAGCGCGAAAGCTTGGAAAGAATGGAGCAAAGAATGCACAGAGGGTGGAAACCGTTCGCAGCACCAGCGCGAAAAGAGATCTTAATCCTTAATTTCGCCTCCGTGGATTTAGAACACTATACCGTGTGTCTGAAAGTCGCAGAAAAGGTCAACGTATTCAATGCCTTTTTCTCCTATCTCACCAATTTTCCGCTGAGTCAACCGGAATTACTAGAATTACCAGCATCTCTGCGGATTTCTAATTTTTTTCGATCGAAAACAAGTTTCTTTTTACCTCGATCTAATTCCAGCATAATTTATGACATTTATTTTCAGAATTAGCAGAAAAAAGCATTAGAAAAGAATAATGGCTTATTTTGGGGGTCCAACCCTCTTTACTAAATGCCTTTGCCAACTTATAGAATCAAAACACGAGGCTAACTGCCGTTTATCATCATTTCTATTTAATACCAAATTTTCATTTAGAATAATTATTTAATCATTTAATCTGATTTCCGTTTTCGAAATATAACAATAATTTTCGGTCAAATTAAAATTATATCAAGTATTTGAACGTAGTTTTAAATTCTGGAAATCATCTTAAAATATATTTCGTGTAACTGATATTGGATAACTAAAGAATAAGAAATGTTTAAAAAAAAAGTGGTAAACCCGGAAATGAGAGTATTGATTTATTTCTCTGGCTGAGAGCTGGTAATACATTCTGCTCTACATTTCGATACATCAAGGGTATTGAAGAAAACGGTCGTACTGCGAAGATGTTGTTGCTCTATCCGTCGATAGTAAAGCCAAGGAATCGACTATAATGTAAAATTCCCTCTTCCTTCCAGACAGCATTTCAAAATAAGAAAAATTGAGCTGCTTAATCGGATTACGAAATTCATAAATCATGCTAATATTAGGGTGATTGAAAGGGAAAGGAAAGCCTCCCTAAAAGACGAAATAAAAACAGTTTGTGGTAGTCTGATTGACGAACTTCTTAATCATCTTAAGAAGCTACATATTTTTGCAGCTGTTTTCTGCTGGAAAGTTTTGACACTTGACATCTGCCTTAAATTGAAGATTTTGATTCTAAGGGATTTAAAGTCGGAAACGGAGTGTTGCTACTTAATCCGAAAGACCGAGAAAAGTCAATTTAAGAAATTTTCTGAAATTTCTCTCTGATTTATAGGAAGTGTAGAAATTACATTTTTATTCTTGAAACTGTTATGGTTGATTTAGTAGTATAAGATAAACATTATCTTTTGAATTTCCTCTTGAGAAGTTTTTACACTTCCGTTTCATTGCACTTGAATGAGTGACTGTAAAATTCCGACCGCTCTCGATTCAAATCATCTCTATATTTTACTTTCTTCTGCATTTTGTTAAAATTAAGTGGAGTGCAGGTATTCAGGAACTATTTCAAATAATGTGTGCATTTGTTAAAGATATGTGTGCTTTTTATGTAAAAGTCGAACTTTCTTGTCTAAAGTAGAGTAGCAATTTTAAAATGAGCAAATAAGAATGTCAGGACTATAAGGAAAAAGGAAGAAGAAATGAAAAATAAATCAGAAAAAAAAGTGGTGGATGTGGAACAAGTCTGAGCATAAAGTAGGATAATATACAGGGTGTCCGCAGATAACTGAACATTCGCAGTAACTTCTTTGTTTTGACATAACCCAGTACTGAACCCCCACGAGGGTCGCGCAAGCAATTTTTCATCTCTTCTTTTAAAAATAATACACCTCACAATTGGATGAAGGGATTTATATTTTATTGTTATCTTCTTTGATAGGCAGACAATTTTCTATTAAATTTGCGAAAAAATCTTCAGAGATTGAATATTTCAATAATTTCTGCTAACGCAAGCAGCTAAATTTTTTATAGACATTTATCCAGCTTATAAACTGAGGTGCTTATTCCAACGACGTAAAATGAAGCCACCTAGCTATTTCTGCAAAATCATAAATATACGTACTTTTTTTACTAAGTAGGATTACTGACTTTTTGTCAGAAAAAAAACTGTTTTGAAAACAAAAACGATGAAGAAAACAAAAAATATTATAAATTACACTGCTTAGAAACAATATAATATTTTTATTTACAATAAATATTTATATCTTTGGTACTTTTGTTCAAACTAAAAACTTTCAAAACTATATTTCTGTGTTCATACTTGATTGATTTGTAGACCAGTGATTCTTTTCCGGTAGAAATTATTTATCTATCAAAAAATTCAGCGGTTGAGTTGCTTCTCTGTTGTTTGCTGGAAATAAGTAATTCAGGAGAAAAAAGGTTGCTCTGAAAGCTTTCAAATAACAATACGTCAACAGATAGTTTCGTGCGTTATGCAATTTTCAAACGATTCATGGACCGTGGAAGCTGAGAGATACAGATTTATTTACAGAGGACGGGAATTTTTATAAAATAATCCTATTTATTTACAATATGGAAAAGAAAATCTATAATCTATATATCTTTGTAAAATATAAAAATTTCTTTACACATGAAAACGCAAAATCAATGATTCAGGTATGAGATTATAAATTGCTGGAAGAATCTAACTTCAGGAAATAAAAGAAGAGAAAATCGAGATCAGTCTCGGAAAATGAAAATGAAGGTTGGAAGGTAAATAAAGAGTCCGAGGAAATACGTAAGAGGCGGAATTCAACTCTACAGATAGGCATCTCACGTTTATTCATAGACGGATCGATCGCTTCCATGATTATTAATCATGAATTGGAAGAAACCTGAGATGGAAATCGCTACGTTTAAGAAAAGGTTGGTTTCATTGAAACTTTTCTTAGGTGAAAGACGTTCATAAATATGCCTTCTTTCACTTGGAGAATAAACCTGACTAGCAAAAATATTTAATAAAATGAGATTTTTAAGGAATATTAAAAGTTAGGTAGCTTCTATCGAAACTTAATTCGATGATTAAAAAAATGTGTGTTCTGCTCTAGAATTATTGAAATAATTGTACAATTATTACCCTGCTAATATTTTTGATTTAATTAAATTGAAGAGAATTTAAAAGTTCATTGAAAACCAGGTGAACCAAAAATTCTGATCAGATGGAATTATTAGATTTTGATTCTCTCCCGGCACCTCACATGAAAAAAAATGAGTGGTCTACGTGTTTTTAAAATTAATCGTGATTTCGTAAAAGCCCTTTGTACACTGATATTGAAATACTGATATTGAAATACGGATATTGAAAATTATGGAAAATTTACATGAATTATTCTGGGTTGATGAATAATTCATACTTTATCAGTATATCACATATTTTTTAAATTAGGAGAAGTAATTGGTTACTCTACTTTAATTTCGCGATATTTCCATATTTAACCCACTGAAAGCATGATTGGATACTTTTTTTATTGACGAAATAAAGTTTCAGTGCTTTCATATAAACTTGAAAGCGTTGACATTTAATTACCTTAGCATTCTGAAGTTTCAAATATTTTACGAATTACCTGAGATTCGAACTCACATTTCCAAATTTAAAAAATTCTCAGTTATTAAATTATCAAGTTCCAAGAAGATAAATAAAATTCATTCACAATAAAAACACGCTAAAATTCGAAACGCATTCAACTTTCAGAACGTTTGATTATATAAAAAACGACTGAAAATGATTCTGAATTAGCAATTCTTTTCAGATGCAAACCTGCATTGGGAGCCTTTTAAGCCTCTAAACTGCAAGACTTCATTATCAATTGAATAATCGTCGAAGAAGTAGGAAAGGGATTAAAGAAAGGTAAAAAGTAAAAAGCAAAGACAAAAAGATAAAAATCAAAGTTAAAAAGATAAAAATCAAAGTTAAAAAGTAAAAATCAAAGGTGAAAAGTGATAAAAGTAAAAGAATTTAAATTAAAGTCGCAGGACTTGTGCGAAGGAGTTAAAGGCGCGCCTCATTCTCCAGAGATTGACGAACGTCTTACAGATTGCGGTCGTTCAACCAATCGCACTGAAAAGTACTAATTCATGAAATAAACAAATAATAGGAGCGCTGGTGTGACTGAGAGGGTGAACTAAGCGTTCAGAGGGAGCGAGAGGGTGTGACAGGGTGGCAAAGTAGAGAAACGAAGAGGATTCTGATCGTAAAGTACTCGCACGCCTGCGCGGATCCCGGGCGGGCGCGGGCAGTTCCACACAGGAGCCCGGCACCAGGGTTCAGAGCTTCGCCCGGGCCGTCGCGACGCCGAGCGCTCCCCCTGAAATCTCGTTACGCTCGCGAGAGAGTCGAGCAATTAAGTTCCCTTCGCCGCGAAATCAGTACGCTTCGTGAAAACGCGCGGGAACGTTCTCCACCCTTGGAAAATCATCATCACAGTGTCTTTCGGGAAATAAAAAAAAGGCGCGATTATGTGACCGGGAGAGAAACCGGGACGTGATCGAGCACATGTTCCGGGATGCACGAGGTCCCGTAGGAAACGTGCGAAACGTGTGAAACGTGCGAACTTAAAGGATGGATGTATAGGGTAGAAGGGAGAAGAAAGAAGAGAAAAAAAGAAGAAACTGTCATTAAATTGCAGTGTCTTGAAATGTCATCGACTTCCCGTACGTCGTCGTGGTTGATCATCTCACCATGAGGACCTCCTCTTGCATAAACTACTATGTACTGTGCCTTGTCTGCTGGATACTTTTGGGCATATCTGGTAAGATTCGGGCAATTGTCTTCAATTCTGCGATATTTGTGCGATTAATTCGGTACTGTTTAAGTACCAATATACTTATCTTCTGATGCTGATTCGGATAAGCTGATGATGGCTTTTGTGGATTATGAGCCGGTTTATGATGTGATTTTGATGTAATTAAAGTGTGGTTTCAGTATCTTGTGTTATGTCAGCGATACTTCTTTTATATAACTTTTTTGCTTGGAATCTTTCCACTGTCGTTCCAAATTTGAGGATGTTCTCCAAAATTGATCAAAGTTCTGGAAAAATTGAAACTTTGTCTGATGTTTTTGAAATATGGAAGTTGAAAATGATCAGTTAAGAGGATCAGATGAAAAGTGGATGAAGAATCCACACATGAAGAATTCGAGAAAGAGGTTGTCAAAGCCGGTCGCCGGATCAGCTGGCGCATCGTGTCATTATATTGATATAAGCATGTAATGTTTATCAATTGAATCGTTCTCTTTTCTTGGCTGAATGGAGACGTTTATCCAGATCTTTCGATCGAATGGAGCTTAAGGAGTGGGCAAACAATCAAGTCTCTCCTTCGTGAGGTATTCTGCAAACTCCACTTGAGCTTCCTTGCTACTACTTTGCAAGTCTTGAGCACTTGTAACTCATGAATCACTCTCGCGATTGCCAAGGCTGAAGAAAATACCGGTGAGCTCAATTCGAAACAGCTGAGTTGAAGTCTCCGATTGAGATCATAATGAATTTCAACTTTTAGATGCTATTTCTGGAGGTCTCAAAACATTTGATTGCTCTGTGAAATCTTAGGTGTGGTCTAATGTCTGTCAGTTTGGAGATTATCAAGTTTGCAGAGGATGAAGTTTGGGGATGATGAAATTTACGATGGACTTGAGGTTTCTAATTCTCAGACAACTCTGCAGATGTTATCCTGTCAGTGGGATGATAAGGGTGGTTGCGTGTCAATTATTATTATAGCGTTGTTCTCATTGAAGAGGGAAATTTTGTTCATACTTGTTATGAAAATCATCTGAGTGAGAATCACAATCATCAATATTATTTTTGATATTTTACAAGTTTTCATATTTCGTTAAAATTGACAACTCTTCAAATTTCATCAAGACTTCAAGTCTCCAATTAAATGATTTAAGTATTTAACCTTTCTTAATGAGATATTTTCTTGAGAAGATATTTATAATTATAAAATTCTTCACTTCTTGACATAAATTGGCAAATGTTCGGTTATTTAAAAAACCGGAGTTGGTCATCCAGTTTTTAGGACAATAACGAAATCTCGCAAATTTAATTGACTGAATTGCAATCGGAAAAGCTGAAGGAATAGACACTTCATTTTGAAAACAATAATGAAAAGGCTTTCATTGGAAGAATAGGGTGAATATGATGGAAAAGTAATTTAAATTCTATAAAAGTCTTTATATGGAAATTGAGTGTATTCTTGGAAATACCAGGAAATCATCTCTTTCCGAAATCTAAATTTCCATATAACGCTACCCAACATATTCTTTCGCGAAGGGTAGAAAAATGAATATTTTAACATCTGTTTGAATGATAAGTTTTCCAATAGAATTTATATGTATATAATATTTCGTCGGCTCATAAAATATCATTTAGAAAACTCCGAAATACTAAATCTGCAAAAACAAAATCTGTTTTCAATAAAACAGAACTAAAATAAAACTAATCTACTACTTTATTTTGTGGAATTTTTTGTCTCGTGAATAGCGAGATTGAGGAAATGAAAAATAGAGATAAAAGTAGAAACTTTACGATGAAATATTATAGTATAAGCATGATGGCTATATTTAAAAAATTATTATCATCATAATCATCATCATTATCATGAAGACCACTTTAGTTGATAATGAAAAACTTTATAGTCAACAACTCAGCTATAAATATTTTTTATAATAACATTTTAATATTCACAATCTTGTTTTAAATGTTGAAAATCTCAGATAAAAAATTTAAAAATTCACTGATTTAAATCGGAATTTAACAAGTCTTAAAAGGATGCATTATTATACTGAAGTTCAGAACAAGCAAAAGCTGAATCTACTGTAATGAGGCCATTATTGATAAATTTACTCAATTGAGATATAAGTGAGCTCTGAGTAGATCCTGGAAAAACATCAAATTAAATGAGATCTTTAGAGAAACTCACTATTGCTCATATATTTATAATTATTACAGTAGATAAACCTACTTTTATTAAACTAGGTACATTTCACAAATTAATTTATTTCCTACTTGAAAAATCGTACATAGAAGAAAATAAATTGTCGAATAGTACATTTTCTCTCTGATTAATTATTCTCATACATTTAAAATTGATAAATTAATACCTCGCTTTTGCAAGTCACTTGAAAATTCACTCTCGAAAGTAGACAAATCAATCATGTGTTCAACTCTAAGTAAAACATGAAAGTAATAAAAAATGTCGATCCTCAATCAACTAGCAACTATCCTGACAGGCATTGAACTCTAAACTCGAGGCTTTGAAACTAATTCCATCATCAGTGCAAGTTCCTCTGATTCGAGTTAAATCAAAATCGAGAATTGATAGTTGATTCTATTGCTTCACTGAAATAAATTACCTTTCTGAATTCCTGACTGAGTATTAAGCTCATAAACTCGATGATGAGCTCATGTCTATATGAAAAGAGAAAGAAACGAGAAAATCAATCGCATTTCCGCATAAAATTTTTTATGCATCTCTAAATTTAGCATAAGATAAAAAGAGAAAGAGAAAGAGAAGCTATACCATAAGACGATGGCTTTCATGGTGGCTTTAAAACTAGAATGACTTGACATTTTTATGCTTCCCTGAACCAGCTAGAAAGCCGCTAAACTTAATTATCTCATTAGAGCTAACACGCCAGCTATTCCTGCTGCGTTAACTCCGACATCAAAATGATTAGACTTTATCCTTAGGCAAACGATGTCATCCATGCTCTACACTTCAGGTTTGATTATCACTCCTCTAATTTTTTAATCCTTTCTCCAGTACATTCAATTTTATTACTCTTTTTTATTTTATCTATTCCTACACTAAATTTTCATAACTCCATATCAAGTTGCCACTTTTATGGCTGAAACTTCTCTTCCAATATTCAAATATTCAATTTTTTTTTTTTTTTTTTGCTTTTTTACTTTTGTTTTCCTTTTTGCTATATTTACTTTTATTTCCCCCGAAGCTATATTTTTATATTTTGGCATTCATCTGAATAAGGAACAGAGGCATAGAATAAATGAATAGTATAAACCGCTATTATTTTCAATAAATGAATTATTCGACTGCGACGAAAATTATACAATTACCCTGAGTAAAAGAAGCAGAGTGTAAAAAAAGCGGATTATAAAAAAGTAAAAATAGAGAAATTCATCAGGAATTGGCTAAACTCGAATCCTCCTGATCCGTATTCTGTGGAAAGCTTCGAATTGGACTGACCCTGTTCTCGTAATTGAATCAATTGGTGAAATTCAATTGCATGCCGAAACCCGGGGATGAAGCCTATGCCCCCTGCCTAACTCTGAAGGGAGTGTATTCTTGTAGTATATACGAGCAGTATATTCTTGACTATGAAAATATAGGCGTCTGCACCCTCGGTCTGCGACCCTATTATCGACACAACGAATCCCCGACTATATTTCCTTCCGTTGTGATAAAAAATGCGCACGAGCCACCCCAATACAGTGTTATACAAAAGTGAGACTTGACAAATATCAGAGGAGGGCGCACACTCATTTGGCGCCTAACAACAACAAGGGTATTATAATTTCTTTACTGGTTTCTTCTCAACACGACATCAAAAATGATCGGGTCTAAAGAGACGCTTGCCTTTAGCTCCAGCTTGAACTAAAGTCTTCGTTAAATCCGAGGGTCACGTAAGAGTAAATGCGCTTCCCTACTTTCCCTCCTGCTCTCGATGTCAAAAATCTCTGCAGCCATCCAATCGACTTAGCAAAGTGTCGAAGAGAGATTTTATGAGAAGGGTCTACCAGTCGACGGTTTAACGCTTTTTCACACCTGCTGGTTTCCTTTGACGACGAACTTTTCACTTGATTAGATATTTTCTTGAGATTACTCTCACTCACAATTTTCTTTCCCAATCTTAGCGAAATTAATAATTTACGCGGTTATTTTGGTCAGAATTTGTTAAGGGGTTACAGACCTCGTTTGGAGAAATAGGTATAAAAATAAATATTTTTTTTATGGAATTATTAAATGTATAAAGTAATTGTTATTTTGCATGTACATAGTAGTTTTATGAATAATTTGAAATAATGAGTAAATAACATTTTTAATGATGTTAAACTTTACAACACATTCTTTATAATTTTAGCTATCGTTTAACAAAAGTAGTTTAAAATCATGTATAAAACTATTATGTGGTGTGTTTAAAATAAGAACTATTTTATATAATTAATAATTGCGTTAAATGGAAAGAATGCTAAATTCTGCTAATTTTGCCCGTGTAGAAATTGTACTAAGGCCTAAATCGGGTTCTAAATAGTTTTTCTCACTTTTATTAAGACTGCAGCTAGAAAATCTATCTAGCGCCTTATTAATCACCTTTTATTTATTATTTATTAGTATATTATGAACAGTAAGTATCTAAAATAACGTTAAGGCAAAATTCAATAAATATACTGAGAAAAAAATACTCGAAAATCAATAAATATACTTTTGAAACAATAAATTTCTTCTAAAACCAGATATTTCATTGATTCAAATGTATAATATTACTATTGTATGGAAATGAGTAATTCTTGTTTCATTAAAAATTCATTTGAATCAATAAAGTATCTGCTTTTTGAAGAGATATAAGAGTGTATAAATTATAAAAAAGCAATTTTTTCAGTATTTCATGTTTATTTGTGTAAAACACTAGAACAATTTAAAAATAGATTTTTTTTTTAAGCAAACTCCACCTGTCAGATTTTGAAAGAGAAATTTTAAGCAGGAAATCGGAATTCAATTCAATCAACTCAGAAATTAGAAGAACGTTTAAATTTTATAAGAATTAAAGTTGATTTTCCAAAATGGTTTTCAAGAATTGTTTTTAAGAATTTTCACGAGTCTAGGTAGAACCTGATTAAGCCCCAATTAGTGCCTAAATTAGGATGCTATCCTACAACCTTCAATTATAAATAATAAAATAATTGGGTCCTTAAAACTCCAGTCTAGCAGTTTAAAAAAATAGTTTCCCTAATAGCACCCGAATAAAACTTGCAGTAGGCTCAATTGGTGCAATTTCTGGCCCCTATTTTTATTCTATATTTTCATTCTCAGTTTTTACTTCTTTGCTCTTCTCCATATTTTTTTTTCGTTATTTGCCTTCGTAATTTCTTATCCTCATTATTTACATTTGTCATTCCTGTTCCTTATTTGTACCTAACCACCTACTCTGAATTTCTATTACATTTTTTATTCTTGCTTCTTCTTTCTTATTTCCACCCCCTATTTTCATTCTCTATTTGTATTCCTCATTTCAGCACCACATTTGTATTCTTTCTCCAACTTGTTATTTTTAGAACACACTTTTTTTTCTTCGAGCTTTTTCCGTCTTGCTGAAAATGAGAGAAGACATTATACGCGAAAAAAGCTTTGTTGATGACTTGTTATAAAACATGCATGGTTGATCCTGATAGTATTTCGAGAAGGAAGTTAATTTAAAAAAGTACCCCTACTGTATTATAGGGGGTTGGCTCAATGACTATCTAGAATATCGAAGAAAGCAAGGAATGGGGGATCGACTTTTTGCCAAGCTTTTTGCGCGCCCTGATTTTGCAAGTGGGTACTTACTTTTCTGCGACGTTAATGACAGTCATTGTTCTCGAGGTATAGAAATGAAGTGAAGATTTTTGCCCGACTGCTAATTGTGGTAAATAATCACTCAGCATGAATAAAAGAAACAAATTTTTCCGATAATCACATTGTTTGTCTTTCATTGTTTCATAAAGTGAGCATTGTCGAGTGAAAGGGAAATCTAATACATCCCAGAAAATAAGATCAGCGAAATACAACTCTGAAAATGTCTTTATAAAAGCTTTCCATTGTTTCAAATAATACGAGAAATGTAATAATTACATTATTTGTCATTTTTATTTCAATTACTTTAAAAAATTATTTTAAAGGTGAAAGATTCTTTTGACGATGGGAAATGAGTTTAATTTGTGAAAATTCTCGTTGGGTGAAAAATTCATGCTTTATAGAGGGGAAAATTTCTTTTAAAAATAGAAAATTCTTGTTTTAGACAGCAAAATCTAGTTTAAGGTGGAAAACTCGTGCGTAAAAGGGAGAAAATGTTTTAAGGGTGGAAATTGCTGCGTCGGAAGCGAAAAATTACTTTAAAGGTAGAAAATTCCCTTTATACGAAAAATTCCTGTTTGAGAGGGCAAATTTTATTTCAAGCACGTATATGCATCTAGTTTATATTTTTAAATACACATTTATTATACAATTCAGATTAACATATTTTATGAATGTAAATATGTACATTTTAAAAGCATATTTTTAAAACGTTGCCTATAAAATGGAAATCTTTAACGCTGAAGAACTTCCGATATACGAAATAACGTTCGTAAATCATAAAATGAAAGAAGAAAATGTCATCTTTCCCGAGATTTTCACGTCGCCTGAACCCTTGCTACGTTGTGCATTGGACAAATTTGACGTTCTACTCTTTTGTCAACCCGTAATTTTTCTTGACACGCGTAAAACGCTCTGAGAATTTTTATCGCAACGGAAGGAAGCTGGAGGTGGATGAAGGTCGGAGGGTAACGTAGTGGAGGAGACTGCATGAAATATTCGTTGGAAAAACATTTAACGCTCCCGTGAGTCACGATAAATTGCTAAATAAAGTTTCAACGGCAAGGGAAGAGGGAACTTCCGGTTACGGGCTTTACGACTTGGTAAAATCGCAGAGTTATGCAATTTCTTTTCAAGTCGAAAACTATGAGATTTCTATGTTGTTTATCGCGACTTGATTTCTCTCATCCACAATTTCTAATTAATCGTAAATTACTTCAGATGTGGGTATAAAAAACCCCCTGTAAAATCACCTGTTTTTATCCATATTCTACTTCTCTACGTAATTAACTGAATGATAATATTAAATGTATCTTATTAAATACACTACGACATTTAATATTTACCAGAAATGTACATTACTGTGGATTATTTGCTTCCATGATCGTAAAGAGGAATTATTGTAGTAGTAAAATGTTCATAGTCAATTAGAAAGTGTTAACAGGGAGGTAATTCTCTCCCTATTTCTATTCTGACGTTTAATGGGCAAATGGAGAAGCCCTAATTAGTTCTACAACACTGTTTTAGGTCAGTTATGATAATTATATTATTAGTATTCTGTATTTTACTATTTTGCTTTCATTTTGTTTTGTTTCGAGTTTGTAATCCTTTTTCGAAATCTCTGCAAACGCTTTTCCATACAAGAAAAATTTCAAGTTAGATTGGTCAGAAACCGCAGCAGAACTATCTGCCTGGTTTGGACGTAGCTAAATATAAGTAAACTTTTTTGCCACCGCAACCAAACTTGTGTGGCTGACCATATTCGGAAAGTTATACCAGAAAGAAATTGCAAATCCGTATTTGGTCGATAAAGCTCCTACAATTTCGAAAGCAATGTTCCATTAGCTCTAATAGGTTGTTTAATATCTTCTATCAATTGTTGAAAACTATTTTTAACATATCTGTGCCTCGGATATTAAATACATATTTTTCTCGAGGGATAAAATATACGAGCAGTTTGAAAATTTAGTAAAACAGTAAATTAATATCTGTACTTTTAAAGAATTTTATGAAAAAAACAAGTAAATATTGATGCTTCCATAAAAGGCGAGCAGAAAATATAAAATGAATTTTAATATGAGAATCAAGCTTGGAAAATGTAAATACAAATGAATCTTTTTTTTTTGTAGAGTTATTATGTTTTATATTTTATTTACATTTCATAAAAATAAAGTCCAATGGATTATTTTTGAATTTTTTATGGCATAAAAAGTATGAAAAAGTCTCCTGGTAATAATATTCTTTTATGTAGAGTAATGTGCTGCTGAAAGGTTTCTTTAATTAATAATTTATAAAATTTGTAGAGAAATTGTGTTCTCGCAATGGAGGTAATCTACTGTGTGCTCGGATTTACGTTGCTTCAAATTACGTTGCGTTGTTCTGACGCTGTTAACTAATTGATTCGCTACAGTTTCATCTTACAAGGGTATTCATTTCGGTATGCACTCTCATTTTAAAGTTCCAAGTGTGCTGACACAAAATCAATAACAACAATATTTATTTTAGGAATTTCCCTGATAATCATACCAGAAATAATAAATTTAATAGATATCAGTTCTTTAAATAAAAGAATTAATCTTTTTAATTTTATTTATTTACAAACTGTCTATAAAACATATTTTAACTTGCTAGTATATTAAAATTCAACGATTTTCTAATTTTTGTTGAAAACATATTTCAGTTTTCTGACAGACGAGAAAGGAGCTTATTGTGTATGTATATAAATAAATAACGAGCCGCCTGCAATATTTTATGTTCGGATGGGATAATACATTAATTAAAACTGTAGCGACATTTTCCTTTGCTGTACGAGAAAATGAAAAATTGAGAGATATGCTTTTCGTTCATAAAATTTGAACAGGCAAAAATGTAAAATAATTTATATTACGAGTTCGCGAAAACAAGAACTTCAATATTTTACATTTTCAACATTTTTTTATTACCTATTTCACATGGGTACGAAAATATGTCACAAATAACATTAAAAGCTTTTTATTTGCGTTTAGCATATTTCAAAGAAAAGCTGAGTCACATTTTCCCTCATTTTTATACAACTCTTTTCTATTTCCATACATATTTTACAACTGCAAATACTTTAGTAAAAGATAAAACTGTACAACTTCAGTTTTCATTTTATATTT
Organism: Synergus umbraculus; assembly: GCA_900474325.1. Lineage (NCBI taxonomy): Eukaryota > Metazoa > Arthropoda > Insecta > Hymenoptera > Cynipidae > Synergus > Synergus umbraculus. The sequence goes on along the minus strand of UCOK01018685.1, from coordinate 17,297 downwards.
CAACGCGAGCGCTGAACAGTAAAAACTCTTTCTAAAAGAAGGATTACAAAACTCTCCAACCATATTCAGCAATTTGTTGTAAAACAATTGTAATAATAATAATAATAATATATTTCCACTGATGTTATACGAAGTATAGACAAAAGTCTAAAAATAAGAGTGGAATGTAACATGAATAGAACACAAGCTCTGCCTGCTGTGGAGCAAATGATCGCTGAGCATTTTAATCATACATATCTCGTACGTTAGTTCAAGGTAGCAAAGGCTTTTTCTGGTTCTTTACAGCGTCATCATTAAAATCACAGTCCTCGTCTTTTTCTACTAGAACTTCGTCAACTCGACGAATCGGTGTGAAACAAGCAATGCGCTGATGACACTTTAAAAACATCGTTACGAGCGGTAACGCAGGGTGTACCGATGTCGTAAAACGATATACTTGCTGTTATAATAAAGCGGAAGTCAGAAAGCAGCCCTGCGCTCGGAATTCCACCCTCTAGTTTCCACCCGGGGAAAAATAAACCTCCTCTGGGTAACATTGTAGCAGGCGCGATACCGAAACGCGTTACACCATGGTGTAGCGTATCGTCAATCCTATCACATACACCTATATTAATACCTGCGAGTTTGCAGTTTATAAGTGTACAGAATACAGTATTATAGTATATAGTATATGGTATATAGTATATAGTATGTAGATGTGTATTTAGTACAGTATACAGCTATAGAATTCTATGTATGCGTAACTGATCTTGTTGCCGGGCAAAGTTCAAATGCGCATGTGCGACCCTTGCGCAGATTTTCCACCCCTTCGGATCTTACGTGCTGTTAGGGTAGTATTCTGCAAAATGCTTTGCCATACCGCCGAATCGACGCATGCCGGCCTTTTGTGGTGGTGATGTTGGGGTACCAACTATCCCAACCCACCGTTTAAATTCACCGAAGCGAACAAGATTAGATTTAATCGATCTATATTCATAGGTCCTGGAATTTTTGTTTAGCTTTATCCTATTGTGTGCCCATTCCTCCATTCTTCCGCTTACCAACATACTTTTCTTATCGTTTTGCTTCTTCAATTATTTTCTCTCTCAGAAGCGAATTTAAAATTTAATATTACATTATATACTATATATATATATACTATATACTATGTACTAATACTAGGCTAGGCAAATTTGGATTTAAATCGGGCCAAAACCGAAGGCTCTGGACATTTTGGAATGAAATTTCCTCTCAATGTACGACTTAGTAAAAAAAATTTCTGTTTAAAGCTAGTGGATGGTTTTGGTGATAAGATTAGAATAAAAATCATGGTATTTCTGGAAATTTTCAGAAATTTGCAGATAATTCTAGGTTTTTTAGCAGATTTTAAGAAATTTAATCGAATTTCTAAGAATTTTAAGGGGTTTTAAAATATTTTAAGAGATTTCATACTCTCTAAATCTGAATTAGTGAAAAATGAGCCACTAATTTGCTTTAGTGAAAATTTTTACTAATTATTAGTTGTATTTCACTATTTCAATTCGTAGTTTTCAACTTTTCACTAAAGTTTTAGTTAAAAATAACTAACAATTAGTAGAATTTTTCACTAAAGTAAATTAATAACTCACTTTTCACTAATTCAGATTTAGAGAGTAGGATTTTCAGGAATTTCAAATGATTTTATACATTTTACGGTAATTTTAGGAATTTTAACGTATTTTAGGGTAAAAAATCCTTTTAAATTCTTTTAGTCTTTAGTGAAAAGTCACTGAAATTTTTAGGAGTTTAGTGAAGATGACTGAAAATTTCAGTGAATTTTCACTGATTAAAATCGTGAGAAAAGAGTCACTGAAATTCAGTGGAATTTGACTGATTCAATTTCAGAGTTGAGCTTCTTCAAAATCCCAGGAAATTGCACAAAAGTTTTTTTAAATATCTTAAAAGTTCTTGGAATTTCTTTATAAATCACTTAAAATATCATCATATCCTTTGTAATCATTCTAGATGTCTTGAAATTGTTTAAAAAATTGACAAGTCTTTTGGAATTCATTAAAATCCCTTCAAATTCTTTGAAATTCGATAAAATGAGTTAGCAGGTCTTTAAATCTTGTCAAATCTCTAGAAAATCCTTAAACTCTGCTAATCTAATTATATTATCCAGAACAAGTTTAAACCAGAAAAGTACCTAGTAAAAAATTCTGATTATTCTCACCGGAAGTTCTTGTTACATTTATCAGAAAAGCTAATTGATATATAACCAGAATATTGTCAACCAACAACTTCTAATATTTTTAACTAGAATTTATAGTAGATAAAGACATATTTAACACTATTTTCTCATTAGAATAACCAGAATTCTGGTATTTTCAGAAAATATCGTGATCAAATAAATCAATGACTACCATCTACCATAATTTATTGTTATCTAGATATTTATCATGGTATATTAAAAATAATCATACAAGCCTTAGAAAGATTTTTACATTCATCCTTATTAGTTTTCCCAGAGCACAAAAGGAGCGAAGCTATTATGTGATAAAGTTTGAATATTCGGTAAAAATTATATTTTCAGTATACGCTTCCTCTCTGTGCCCAGACAACCAAAGCAATCAAAACGATTTCGTGCTTTGGAGTTTAAGTATTCTTTAGTTTCTTAGTAAAAACTTTACAAAGCCTGTTGCTCATTCTTTTCCCGAAACTTTTTCTGCTTCGCATTATCTTACATTTCTTTACTCCGGGAAAATATTAATTTTATTAAATTAAGACCTTTGTGCATTTAATCCTCGCGCGGATCGAGAACTTATGGAACTTTGGGTAGGATTTGTACTTTCCTTTGTGGTGAAAATTATTGTAATGTTCTTGAATAGAATGGGTATCAAGGGATTGGCTATTCTAAACTTTTCTCAGGTGAACTTATGTCCTGAATATATTTTCAATCTTAGTATTCATAGAAAATATCAACCGAAATTATGAAAATATCAACCGTATTATGAAAATGTATTTTAAGTATCGATTATCGGGAGGAAACTATATTTTCCAATATCTCAATAACTCAATATTAATCAATTTATTTATAAAATACCTGTTTAATAAGAATTCTTCCTTGAAATGTAAAAATGTTTAAAAGAAACGAATTTTAAATGCAAAAATTAAAATTGCACTCCAAGCTTCTTTCTTATAATTATTATGAATTAACAAAGTTATGAAATTTAAATGAGTCGCATTACATTTCTCATTTACAGAAATACACGAACGTGGCATAATTTAAAGCAACGCCTTTTTTGGCCAGCAAAGTTAAAAAAGTATACACATTCGTTATTTTTATTGAGTAATTAAAATCTCTTTATAAATTGCACCTTTCAGACTTGCTTAGTTTTTTTTTAATATGGTTTACCCTATTACTTCATTTGTCTTTTTTTATACGTTATATTACGATGAAGAGTTTAATTTTTCCAGCTCGCTGTTCATATTTCCTTTTCACTCTCCATAAGTATTGTATAACAACTACCAAGCTATTTTCCTGTTTTTAATCATACAAAACACACGACTTGAAACTAATATTTTACGTGACATTTATGGTTTTACAAATACGAAAATTTACATTATTTTGCATGAACAGAAGATGTAAAGTAACACAGTAGCTCTAGAATTCTACATAATAAAGTTACTCGCAAAAAAATTGAATTTAGATTTCCCTTTTGATATAACTTTCTTCTTGTTCAGACTTTTACTGCATTTTTGCAAAATTTATGTTCCATTTTACGAGACGATTGAAAGGATGAAAGAGTGCCTTTATCTTTTTATATTTTTAAACTTGAAAAAAAAGTCACTCTAGCCAAATTGTTTTTGCTTGATATAATATTAAACTGTAGTTTGTTAAAAATAGATTTAAATTTCTTTGAAAACGAGGTACTGCAAAGTCATCCCTTTTAAAACATCTCATCCGTTAATCCATGCCATTCCATATTTAATTTGAGTCCGCAAGGGCTTGAACAGACACTGCGATGAAATTCAAAATATTAGTCTAATTAAATCACATCAAATTTTCCTGCGCAGGTATGGTACTGCTTTTACGCCAGACGAAACCTACCCGAGTAAATTACACTCTACAGAAATCTGCACTTTAAATTTTTTAATACAAGAATATCATATTCTCTAGATTTCTGTCTTTCATAATATTATTCTCATAAAACATTCATCAGCCGTGCATAAATTAGTGAATTCTGTTATTTCTGACACGTACTTCGTTCAGATTTCATAAGTAAATTTTTTCTGCATGCAAATTACTGGAATGATGATTCCATCCTGAAAATCATATAATATCATATAATTCAACTAGGTATGACATTCCAGAAATTTTATACATATTTGATAAAATATTTCATTAATATTAGCATTAAAAATATAATAAAGAAAATTAAGTTCGGAAGATCGTAAAAAAAAGTGTTTGGAGCTCAGTTCTCAGACTGGAGATTCCTTTATCTTACATAAATTTTATGATCAAACTTTTTTTATTGAATAACTTTTTCTTTGAATGAGACAGAATCTTTTCCCGAGTAATGAGGAACTGACGGGGTCGAGCGGTGGAAGATTAAGAAAAAGAGAAATAAAAAAATGAAGGAGTAAGGTTCGTGATAAAAATGTAAGCGTGGTAGTATTTTTTTATTAAATTGTCCGCACGTTGCTAAAAGATGCCTGCAATAACTCACTTGGAGAAAACAGGAGCCTCTTAGCCTCTCCTTCTTCCTCGGGAGCCAAGTTCGTTATTATAGCTGTCGAGAGGATTAATGGTACGAAGGGTCTTGCTGTACAGACAATTCACGAATCAATTTTCGTGTTTTCTAGAGACAGAAAAGAATTTCAGATCTAGTCAAATGTGCACTTCCACTGGAACTGACACCCGCTCTATAGGTTGTTCTACTTTCAGTCCTGAATCCCTGGATTAGCATCCATTTCTACCAGAGGAAGTAGGGATAAAAGAGGGTCCCTTAGGATTTATTCCCAGAAAAGAGAAGTAAGATGTTACTATACGAAAATACGAAAACTAATCCACGAAACACTTATCTGGCACCATTCTCTACATCCATTTACCTCGGAAAATGCTCTTCAAAGCTGTACATTCACTTCCTTTTTATCCAGTCTGTCTTACCTATCAAATGCACAAGACCGTAACACGAGATTGTATTTTTCATTCATTTTCTCAGGACTCTGTTTCAATTTAATGTATAAACCTATTTTCCACTTTCTACTCGAAATTCTTTGCAAGAAAATAAAGGGAGATTTTTCGATATGTAAATTTACATTTAATTAAAATTCAGCTGTATCAAATTTCTGATTTACATCCGTGCAGAAATTTTGATGGGGTCCTGATCAGTTTTTCCTAGTTTTTTATGTGGTCCTGTTCAAGATCAACAAGATATTATGGATTCATTGTTTACAATATGTAATTACCTAACTAGTTAATTTTCTGAAAACAAAAAGCCTATTTTGAAACAGGTAGTATAATTATATCGAAAAATAATTTCAAAATAATTCACGAGAGTTTCATTTGAGAGTAATTAACAATTTTTTGTATTAAATAATAATAATAAAGAATAATATTAAATAATTTTAAAGAATTTTCAAAAGATTTAACATTATTTTGAAGAATTTAAAGAGATTTCAAGCGTTCACAAGTGATTCTAGAGAATTTAAATGGATTTCAATTTATTTTATGTGATTTTAATGAAATTAAAGTGATTTCAATAGACTTCAAGTAATGTTAAGAAATTTTAAAAGAATTTCAGGTGAATTTTAATGAGTTTCAAGATTTTTAAGTAATTAACAAATGTTTGAAGTATTTTCAGGGGCTTTCCATGATATTAAAGAATTTTAAAGGATTTAAAAAAAACTGGAAAGAATTTATGGAGATTTAAAGCGTTCCCAAGTGATTCTAGAGAATTTAAATGGATTTCAATTTATTTTATGTGATTTTAATGAAATTAAAGTGATTTCAATAGACTTCAAGTAATGTTAAGAAATTTTAAAAGAATTTCAGGTGAATTTTAATGAGTTTCAAGATTTTTAAGTAATTAACAAATGTTTGAAGTATTTTCAGGGGCTTTCCATGATATTAAAGAATTTTAAAGGATTTAAAAAAAACTGGAAAGAATTTATGGAGATTTAAAGCGTTCCCAAGTGATTCTAGAGAATTTAAATGGATTTCAATTTATTTTATGTGATTTTAATGAAATTAAAGTGATTTCAATAGACTTCAAGTAATGTTAAGAAATTTTAAAAGAATTTCAGGTGAATTTTAATGAGTTTCAAGATTTTTAAGTAATTAACAAATGTTTGAAGTATTTTCAGGGGCTTTCCATGATATTAAAGAATTTTAAAGGATTTAAAAAAAACTGGAAAGAATTTATGGAGATTTAAAGCGTTCCCAAGTGATTCTAGAGAATTTAAATGGATTTCAATTTATTTTATGTGATTTTAATGAAATTAAAGTGATTTCAATAGACTTCAAGTAATGTTAAGAAATTTTAAAAGAATTTCAGGTGAATTTTAATGAGTTTCAAGATTTTTAAGTAATTAACAAATGTTTGAAGTATTTTCAGGGGCTTTCCATGATATTAAAGAATTTTAAAGGATTTAAAAAAAACTGGAAAGAATTTATGGAGATTTAAAGCGTTCCCAAGTGATTCTAGAGAATTTAAATGGATTTCAATTTATTTTATGTGATTTTAATGAAATTAAAGTGATTTCAATAGACTTCAAGTAATGTTAAGAAATTTTAAAAGAATTTCAGGTGAATTTTAATGAGTTTCAAGATTTTTAAGTAATTAACAAATGTTTGAAGTATTTTCAGGGGCTTTCCATGATATTAAAGAATTTTAAAGGATTTAAAAAAAACTGGAAAGAATTTATGGAGATTTAAAGCGTTCCCAAGTGATTCTAGAGAATTTAAATGGATTTCAATTTATTTTATGTGATTTTAATGAAATTAAAGTGATTTCAATAGACTTCAAGTAATGTTAAGAAATTTTAAAAGAATTTCAGGTGAATTTTAATGAGTTTCAAGATTTTTAAGTAATTAACAAATGTTTGAAGTATTTTCAGGGGCTTTCCATGATATTAAAGAATTTTAAAGGATTTAAAAAAAACTGGAAAGAATTTATGGAGATTTAAAGCGTTCCCAAGTGATTCTAGAGAATTTAAATGGATTTCAATTTATTTTATGTGATTTTAATGAAATTAAAGTGATTTCAATAGACTTCAAGTAATGTTAAGAAATTTTAAAAGAATTTCAGGTGAATTTTAATGAGTTTCAAGATTTTTAAGTAATTAACAAATGTTTGAAGTATTTTCAGGGGCTTTCCATGATATTAAAGAATTTTAAAGGATTTAAAAAAAACTGGAAAGAATTTATGGAGATTTAAAGCGTTCCCAAGTGATTCTAGAGAATTTAAATGGATTTCAATTTATTTTATGCGATTTTAATGAACTTAAAGTGATTTCTATAGATTTCAAATGATGTTGAGAAATTTTAAAAGAGTTTCAGGAGAATTTTAATGAGTTTCAAGAATTTTCATACAACTATTAGAATTTCAAGACACCTTACAGGATTTTAAAAGATTTTAGAGAATTGGAAGAGATTTAAAGTAATTGTAAAGAATTTAAAAGGATTTCAAAAGATTTCAAAAGATTTCAAAGACATTAAAAGATTTCCTAAAGGATATTAAGAGATTTTAAGTGGTTTTAAAACATGTAAAGAGATTTCGAGATTTTTCAAGTGATTTTTAAAGAATTCTTAAGAAATTTCAAACAAAAAGTTAAAAATAGTTTGAGGATTTTCAGTGATATTAAAAAATTTGATAAGATTTAAAAACAATAAAAAAGCCTTAAGAAGTGGCCAAAAATTTCAATTATTAAAACATGTGATAGGATTTCAAGAGCTTTCAGGTGATTTTAGGTAATTTTAAAAAAATTCAAAGAAGTTTTAAGCGTCTGAAGTAATTTGAAAACAAGAAAATGTTTTTCGATTATCAAATCTGTTAAATCTCTTGAAATCTGTTAAAATTTTTTGAAATCCTTTAAAACTGTTTGAAATCTTTTGAAATTCTGTGAGATAATTTAAAAACTCTTGTAATATTTTTAAATGCAATAAAAGCCTAATTATATAAAAATATTTTTATTGAAAATAGAAATCCCGATCAGAGCCTCATCAGAACCCTATTTTAAACAAAAAATGAGGCGATTTTTATACATGGACATATACTATATAAAATGGTGACTGAAATTTCATTCATTCCAGTATTAAATTTTAATTTGACAAATGTCAGTTTGAATTTAATCAGATTAAATTTCCGCATTTTACACGGAACTAAATTGGATAAAATGATATTCTCTACTCGCAAAGTGAATCACACTTGGCCAAAATAACGATATAACCTTTTGCTCCGCATACAATGGTGAAAACGGCTATATTATTAGAATGGCGTGAAATGTGGCTGACGCAATGTCGTTTTCACTACTGCGACCGCTTTGTTCCCTTCTTGTAAATATACAGGTCGTGGTAACATAAAGATGAAATACGAGTATTGACGTAGTTTGTATTTCGAATTTTCATTTCGAATATAATCCTACATATGAAGCTCACATTTTCTATTTGACATCCTTTGTGTTGTGCTACGGTCAGTCAATCTAATTTATTTTTAACTGCACTTCCAGCACTCACCAATTAGCAAGAAAATTAGAAAAATGAAAGAAAGAAGAGAGGAAGAGGAAATGAGAATATGAAAAAAGAATCCTTAAAAAATGCAGGTGCAAAATTTTATAGAAAATATCTCTCTACTTGTTAAAAATCCATTTAAACATTAGCATTTCCCTTCAATTGAAGATTTATTTCTTTTGAAGATTCTCATTAATTCTTACTCATTGGCTTATTCTCATCGAAATGCAATTAAAATTTTATTATTTTTCATCACGAATACTGAAAATTGAAAGAGATAATTTCTTCTTCCTCTTGTAAATTTTTTATTCAATGCTGTAAAGTGGTTGAAGCTCAAATTACACTGTTTTCCGATTTCAAAGGCTTCTGTTTATACAAGACTGGTTGAAGAGGAAAGTGTATGTGAATTTTCAATAAAACATTCCTGCATTCTAGTGAGTCTTCCTCAAGTGTACAATTCTATAAAACAGGAGCTTGAATTACATTTTCTAGTCTCTGTAGAATTTTATTTGAAATTATTTCACATTATCATTCGACATTTATTACAATAACTCCATTATTTCTAGGACTCTTATAATATTTAACATAACGTTCAATATGCGATATATTTGCAATTATAAGTCAAATGAATTCTTGATAATTCTGTACTTTCTTATGAAATAAAAGTACATATTTTACGATGAATATTTTTCTTTTATAATTTCATTTTTTCTTTTTATAATTCCTCATCTGCTCATCTCAATTTAATGGTCTGATTATCCAATATTCAGTCGCTAAATATAAAAACTTTTGTTTTAAGAACTATTCGGAACTTGCAGCATTCTCATTTAAAAAAAAAAATTTTCCGTTAGATTTCGCATGAGATGGCATTCTTTTTACTACTGCTACCTCATCATACCTTGCACGAAACTGTGTCAAGATATTTCGCCTCGAAATTGTTTTCTTTCTAGCCCCACGGTACCGTGTTCAAACAAGTTCGCAAGGGTATATTCATTGCAAAACTAAAATTCGACTTTTTATCCTTATTGCTTGTTTAAAGTATAAATTTAAAGTATAATTCAGAGCGAGGAAATAAATTGTTGAGAGCTAGTAAAACGAAAGAGGCCAGCAAACATATTTAAAGTTTCGCATTTCATCAATAACAATTTTTTTTAACGCCTATTATATTTAAAAATATTTACTAATATCGCTCAACATAAATACCTATAATATTTTTTAAAAATACGTATAGGAAATTTGAATCAATAAAATATTAAAAGAATGGCATCATAAAATTGCCGACAATATAAACAATGGAAATTTTCCGAAAAAAATTATTTTCATAGAATTATATTATTCGGTATTTATTTATTTGGGAATTTTACAGAGACGGGAATTTTCAGTCGACTCTTAGAATTTTACATTATGTTATGCACAATATTACAAAAAAAAATTGTTAATAGACTTTTTTGTACAGAATACATGTTGCTGGCATACATTCACTTTTATGGAACGACAAAAAGAGAAAAAAAACTGAAAAAGGAAAGTAAAGTTTGAAAAAGTAGTGTAACAGTAAAAACGTCAAATGCACACAGCGTGCAATGTCATGTAGGCATACTTTGAAGGTGTGACGATATTACTGGCTCTTTTTTCATTTCGTTCAAAGAGCTAGCTACAGATATACTAGATATGTTATTTTCATCTTTCCTGCTCTTTTTTCAAAAAACCCTTGAAGCAGAGCCACAATGCGAGAGAATTACATTACTTTTCTGTATTTAATTACATTTTTATTATTCTTGTTTCCAGATTCATTCATTATCAATTCATCTCGCATTTATTCATTCCAACATTTATTTATTCTGATATTTATTTATTCTAACATTTCTTCATTCATAATATCCTTATTAATTTAGACTTTATAAAAAAAAACATAGACGTGAGATTTGCTCACGAAAAAATTTGCAAATGAATATTGCATTGCAAGAGAGGCGTGTAAACTTTATCCTGTGAAGTTTAAAGGAACGGAATCTTGAAATGTGAGAAAATTTCAGAAACGGTGGCACTAAAAAAATAAATGAAACACACGATCGATGTAGCGGCGTCTTAAACCCTATGCATGTGTACCTTATATGTACATATGGTACGTATAACGTGTACATCTGGAGTACAATAAACGGGGAAGCAAAACACGAAGTACTATTTTATGTTTCAATATTCAAAGAATTCAAATATACATGCATGTGAGGTATATATATATACCTCACTTGATAGTGGCTTCTAAATAACAGCGGAAACAGTAAAAGTTTAGTTATTATTCTACCCGGGTAAAATAATCGTTAAAAAAAGCATAAAAATATTCCAGAATTGGAATTTATTGATGGAATCAAAAATTTGATTGCGGTATTTTCGTGCACGGAAAGTTTCGAACCTGGAAAAATCTTGCGTTCAAGATTAGAAATAGAATAAACCTTCTATGATAATGAAAACAGTGAAATGGTTCGTACTTTTATTTTTTTTTATTTTAAAGGCTTATTTGAGGAGATTTAAATTCTAGTTCTCCCTGCTTTTATCACAGAATATACTTATTTCCGTTTTTTCAAATGTTCTCGCCCTGTGTAATGTATAGAAATGGCTTTCTCAGCCCGCAGCTCCGCTCTTGTTTTCCTGAAGGGGTGTGACGCTAACCACTGAATAAATATACTAAAAGTTATAAGGATTCCAGGAAAAGCTTTTCCAACTCGGTTACTTTAATGTCACACCAAGGTGCACTGTGGAACGCTCCACCTAATATTAAAATGTGAATACTTTTTCGAGCAGAAGAAAATTTATAGTGCTGTTCTTGTCTTGAGAGGAGTAATTTTTTAGTAATAAAAAAGTTCCAATTTTCGAGTAACTTGAAATGCAGTTTCAACTCTTGGAATTCATCAACCGGGTTTAATTTATTTATACGTTCCATAACTTTACTAGTTCGTTATGTACATTTTAAAAATCTAGCATAAATTATATATTCCGAGTGAGAGAAACAATTCAGGGTTTTCTTAATTATAAATAAAGCGATATTTGAGAGTATTTTATTTAGTAATGAAATTAAGTAAGGAACCGTTTATTTATACTAAATATCAAATAATGTATAGATTTAAGAGTCATTTCGTTACATCACTTTTTTTAGAGAAGATCTGCAAGTAATAATTAAGGACATTGCTGAATTTAAAATTCTGATATAAGATAAAAGAACTAAATTTAAAAAAAAAAAGCTGAAACTCGACTTCAAAAAAGAATGAAACCGCACTGAATGGAGGTTCGATGTTCGTTTACATTAGTGAAAAGTGGACGGCGCCAGGCAGACTATAAAAGTGTACTTGTGAATATGGAGTGGCCTGGAAGTGAAATTCACGATGCCAAATACTGGCAGCGAAAATACGTCGTCATCTTTCCACTAAATGTATTTACAATCGAAATTTTAAATTTTTAAAAAGGGAACATTAACGTTTCTAAAAAGGGAACATTAAAATTTCTAAAAAGGGAACATTAAAGTTTTTAAAAAGAAGAAGATTAAAAATTTACAATTGATCATGCCACCTCGATATACTAATTATAAACAATGCGTTGTGCATTTTCACCGGTATAGTGGGAAACCAAAAGCTGTTTGTGTAAATATATGCACATAATTCAAACCTTTGTACGAGTATAGAACAGGCAATCAACACTGCCTCCACACGAAGTAATTAATCTACAACATTAACGTTAAATCGAGTGGGAAGTTTCACGCAGTACCCAGCTCATGTTCAAAATGAACGTACCGAAGTGTTCAACACCGTCTGAAGCGTTGTTTAACATCTATAGTTTAATTCTCAGTGCGATATTTCACCTGAGAGGAAATGAGCCTGAAAACTTTGTAAGTTGTTCGAACAACTTTCAAGACGTCAAGGAAAATTACGCCCATTACTTCATAATATTTTTCGTTTTAATTAAAACTCTAATGATTAAGCTGAAAACAATTATTAAACAAGCGATGCACATTTCCCTATTGATCGTTTATTTCACTGCTGGGAATATTATAATGATTTACAGCTTCCATTGCAGACAGTAAATTCATTTATTTCATAAAACCTGTGGTTAAACCTTGTAATATAATTTTCCAAATATCAAAACTCAGCAATACTTTATTTTTATTAATTACATCTCCCTGAGTCAGATATATAATCTCACTTGCATTTTATCCTCCACAAAAGAACATTTCTGTGGAATGTAGAAATCTTTGAAGAACTGCTTTTGAATGAGTACGACAAATGATTTTTTCATCTCATCTTAAGTACTGCGCTTCTCTTCTTTGATGGAAGTTATGCATAGTCCTCTCGCTGAAAATGAAGGATTTAATTTTTACTGCAAGCTCCTTTCTTCGTCCAAGTGAAAGCCTTCTTATACGAAGAACTTCCCACTCAGCCTCCAGCGCGCGAGAATAATCTGCCTTTGTCCATAGATTTTGTCAGGATTCCCCTTGAATATATATACCTATACCTACATATTCACTGCAACTAGAAAAACCTGACGCTAACTTTGTCAGGATTCTATAATATTTTAAATAATGCATTTTCCAAGTTTCGCTTTCACTTGAAACCACCTTTGTGCACCTTTTGCTTTCAGCAGGGATTCATATCTGTTAATTTTGCTAACAAGCATTATTATTACATCGTTATTTCAGAAAAATAATGTTATAGGAAGTTTTGATTAGTAAGCATATAAGTATATATATATATAGAAAGTTAGAATTTGAGCCAATTCAACCACGTAAGATTGGAAACAGCCATTATTCATAGAAATTTGGAACTTCTGATCATTTGCATTGTTTGCTTTCCTTTCATCAAACGGTGTAATTGGTGGAAACTCCCGAGCTTCGTACTCACGAACAACTGATGCTGCGAGAACAGGTCGAGGTGACTAATAAATCAAACTTCTGATTCAAATAAACCGGCGATGCTTAAACCACTAAAATTACAACACCACAGACTACCACTAAATATTGCAAAGTTACGACATGACCGACACCTAACTTCGACGCAAAAAATATGGTACCCGTTACACCAAATTCAATCAAGTTTAGCATGAGCTTCAAAGTAGTTTCAGACATGGTACATTACTCTCAGAAATTGGAGCATGTTCTGCACAAAATTTTCAATCTACCAGTGCATTTAATCTCATCCTTACTTTAGTAATAAAATTTTATTTCGTATATGTATAAAATAGTTTGAAATCATTTTACTAATTTCCACGATTTCCATTCAGGATTTTAAATGATATTAAAAGAGAATTTAAGGATTTCCAAGAGCTTTCACAAGATTTATTTTCAATGCAAATGAATCAATATTTTAAAACTATTTCTAGTACTAAAATTTATTCATTTGAACGTTGAGAACTTGTCAATGGTAAGATATTTTAGTAAATTCGAAGAGATTTCAACGTAATTTATGAATGGCTCCTAAAAGTAAACGAATTAGAGGGGCATTTTCATTAGTAACTTGTCAATAAATCAGATTTAGGGGAGTGGTATTATATTTACTCAACCCAGACTTCAATTAATTAATCAAATTGAGATTGCATGATGAATTTTCGTATCGTGGAAATCGTTAAAAGGTTCATTAATTATGTTTGACATTAGATTGGACTCTTAACAGCGAGACTAATTACAAGAAGCTGTCCTAACTCATCGAACACATAGGCTAATCAGCACTGCAACCCTTCAGGCCATGTAAACGTCGATATGTCAATTTAAACGAATAATGAACCGAAACTCGGAAGTTCCACTCTTCGATTCACCGGTAGATATCAGTAAAATTCGCCGAAATGAGTTAATTTCGCAACAGATCTATATATCAATCAGATATCTTGTTTTATAGGTGAGCAAGGTAACGAGTTGTCATCCAATGGAACAATTTATGCTTCAATGGAAAAGTCGTATTTTGGTAGCGGTCGCATTAAAATTCGTTTGGTATAATGTGTTGTAAAAAAATATATTATTGTGGCTTGTAAGAATTTATGTTTTATTAGATATAAAGTTCGATTAAACAGGTTTTTAGGTGATATAAATTGATGAGCGCGTAATTTTTTATTTAGCGATTTTAGTTCATTATAAATTATCCTTAATGATTTAATGAAGCTATACATTTTTAAAATTTTAGTAATTAATGCAAAAAAATAGACGAAAAAGGACGTATTACTGATTTTAAAAAAGCTGAAGAATTTTAAGAAATTTTAAGAGATTTCTGAAAATTTTAAGAGATTTTTACGTATTTTAAGAAATTTTAATATTCTTTATGAAATTTTCAGAAATTTTCAGAAATTTTAGAGAGTTTATGAGATTTTAGGGAATTTTATGAGATTTTATAGGGTTTTAAATATTTTCGTGATATTTTAAGGGTTTAAAAATGTTTCTAGGAATTTCAAGAGGTTTCAGTAAATTTTAAGAGATTTCAATAAACTTCTTATAATTTTAAGAGATTTTGACGTATTTAATCGGATTTTGAAGTTGCTTATAGCATTTTAAAAGTTTTGAAAAGATTTTAGGTGAGTTTAAAGTTCCTCATTGAATTTTAAAGTATTTCAACGAGATCTGTATGATTTTTTAAAGATTTTGAGATATTTTAAAGGATTCCATGAAATTTTGAGAGATTTTAGACAATTTGATGAGATTTTAATGGAATTGATATATTACCGTGGAATCTTAGAAAATTTCAATTGCTTTCTAGGAATTTTATCAGATTTTCAGGAATTTTCAGGAATTTAAAAGTTTTTCGTGAATTTTAAAAAAAATTCAAAGGGATTTCATAAAATTGTAAAGAATTTTAAAGAATTGTCGTGGAATTCTCAGGAATTTTAAGAGGTTTCTATTAATTTAGAGATTTTTATGAATTTGAAGTGATTTTAAAATTTATCATGGAACTTTTTACATTTTTAAAAGATTCCATGGAATCTTAGGCCATTTCAAAAGATTTGATAGAGTTTCAAAAGATTTAAAGTGATATTCTGTATAATTTTTGAAAAATTTCAATAGCCCTGTTATTGAAAATTTATCCGTATTGTTAATAATTTTTTCTCGTGTCAAATTTATCTAAAATTCAGGGAAATGTCAGGGAAACTGAAAAATTGAAACTTGTCGCCACTCTGTCCTAATTAGGATGATTAATGAATAATAAATCTAATTTAATCCCATTAATAGAAGTCTTTTCAATTTATTTCTCTATTTCTTAATATACTTTTAATAACATAAATATTGTTATTTATTTTTCAGGAGTTTGCACGAGATCACATTCAAAAGTGAAAAGAATGACAGGACTCTACACAGGACCTTACTTCGACACAAATAGTCCAACAAATATAACAGCACAATTAGGCACTCGCGCCTTTCTGCCCTGCAAAGTTCGTCAGCTGGGAAATAAATCCGTAAGTTTATGTTTTCCTTTCTAAACATGAAAATGAATTAACATTAATCATTTCGTTTATGTATTTATATGTACATATAATAAAATCGTAATTCAGAGCTGTTTTTGCCATGAAATCTGCTCGTTAACCATTGTGTACAAGGATGCAGAAAAAGTTATAGCATAACATTTCACAATGTGGCGTCCAGCTAAATATTCGTATATTTATAATTTATGTCTCTGACCAGTTGATGAAAAATAATACCCGTATAATGGGGGATTCAAACGAGTAAATTAAAACAAAATGCGGCATGAAACTGCGAAAGCAATTTTGACGTGCTCGAGCTTATAATACAAGTATATCCGCCAATTATTTTTATGGAATTTTGTCATAAAACCAGTATTGCTGGCACGAAGTTTGAATATGAAGATTATATTTGTTGAGGTCCCCTCGGCATCTCTCACTCTCACACTAGGACCATGTTTTCGTTTTTTATGTCCCTCCCATTCACTCATTGTCAGTTAAAGGAAAAATACACAAACTCGAATGAAAAAAACCTTATCTCTCTATTCATGTAAATGGTTTGTACCTACTTCAATTTTCCCCTTTTTGCCTTCATTGTACTCTTGCGTGCCGCATTATGTGCATACATAATACTCCACCTAAAGGGGTAGAATTACCTTTAATATATTTATTTTTCATGCAGCATTATATTTTTAATGAGTTTTATAAGAAAGTTATAAATAATAATATAAATTACTACTGCAGCCACTCCTCTTTCCATTCTACTTTCATTGTACCTTTTTCCCTTGAAAATCATTAATAACTTTCTTAAATAAAATAAGGAAGACAAGCAAATTTAAATTTAAAAAATAAGCACGAGCGAGCTTAACAAACAAGGGATGAATTCCATCCGCTTAGGGTGAATCACCATTTTCAGTCTGCATACTCAGATAACTCATAATTGACTAATTAAAATGATAATTTCTTACCTGTCCCGCAAATCGTCTTGTTCTATTTAGAAATTCAAAATTAAAAAACGAAAATTTAGTTTAATATGGAAATCTACCCGCAGAGAAGCGAAACGTAAATGTTACCTCTGAATTTAACATTTCACCGAGATTACTTTCCGTCATGCAAATTTTTAGTGGCGGTTTCTAACTTTCTATATTTAAAATCTTCAAAATATATATATATATATATATATATA